>CM065130.1:14727527-14912527 GCA_033026305.1 Cirrhinus molitorella | reverse complement strand
GAGCAGACATTGCTTTTCCGGTGAGCATGAGTGGTACTTGAGGCAGAGATTGTCTTACTACTGAGAGATGAGAGGGTCTGTAATTACTATTGAAAAAAGCGTAACACTAACTTGGATCACGTGGGGCATCTCAGCCAATCATACAATACATATCTATGGCCACAGCATTAGCCGTTACACTTTTTTTGGCTAAATGTTGCAGGCTTGCCTTCCAGCAGCTTTGCATGAGCAGAACGCACATTCACAGAGGAGAATATTGAGCAAAGCGTCACATCGCGCAGTGACAGCGGCAAGAGGGAGAGTGAAACCAGAGTACTGAACACTGCAGGGCGGTATTTTCAGCCAAAATGTCAGTGCAGCCCTAATATATACATATATATATATATATGTATTCTCGTATATACACACACATACACACAGTCATGGTCAAAAATGTCAGCACCCTTGCAATTCTGTCAAAAAAATGCAACACTTCTCTCAGAAAATTGTTCCAATTAATTGCAAATGTTTGCAAAAAAAAAACAGAAAAAATAATAAAGCTCCGCAATTTAACATCTCCTATGTCTTGACATGATTGTACCGAATTTACATAGAAACCTGTACATCGAAGTCTGACAAAAGTGCATTTTATTTAAAGAAAGACGTCAGATGAATTTAGTGGCTTCTGCATATGAACTCTTCATATATTGTTCATTTTTGTATGTGTGTGTGTGTGTGTTTAACTCTCTTGATGTCATAGCAGTAACACTTTCATTGCTGTAACCCTTAAAATCAGACAGCCAGAGTGATACTGTAAATCCATGTGCCCACTGTGCACTTTTTTCATTGACTGCACCAGGGTGGGGATTGCGCTGAGGGCGAGGGCCCGCACATCGCTGCTTGCAGCTATATTTATTTTATTTTTTTTCAGTTTCTCTTTTAATGTTCACACTCATTTTTAAGTGCTTTAAAATGGTTGAAAACTCATGAAATTTGGCACAGAGATCAGGCCTGCGAAAAATGTATACTTTTAGTAGTGCTTGAGCTTGGGCGTGGTCGAGGGGCTCTACAGCGCCACCAAATGCGGGCATGGGCCAGGATGAAGTTTCTCCGATCTGCACGAAACTCGGTATGGTCATTGGTGACGTCATGAAGGGCTAAGATCACTTGGTTTTATCTGACTCCGCCCAACAGGAAGTCAGCCATCTTGGATTGAATTAGCAGTTTTTTAATTTTCACACGCCATTTTGAGGGACTTTACATGTTTAAAATTACACAAAAGTCAACTGAAAATTTTGTCTTACGGTATATTTTGATTTAGTAGTGCAAATTTGTAGAGACGTGTTTCATCAGCTCCATAGCGCCACCTAGTATGAAAATGCATGTTTCATACCTTCGGAATACACGAAAATTAATGAAAATTGGCACACTGGTAGAAGCTTAGAAGCAATATTTAATTCTGTGGTCATTTGTTTTGGGTGTGGCCAGTGGACTCTGTAGCGCCCCCTACAATTTTCAAATTTTATTTATTGCTGTGGTTGCCACAGACTTTGTCTGATCCTCACGAAAGTTCATAGGGACATTGCCATCATCATGACAAACAAATTTCCAATTCAACTTTTTAGCTCCACCCAACAGGAAGTCGACCATTTTGGATTGTTTGAAAATGGCATGCTGTCATTTTCGAAATACTCCTCCTAGGGGATTCATGTAAATGGCACCAAAATTCGGTACAATCATGTCAAGACATAGGAGATGTTAAATTGTGGAGCTTTTATTGATAGCTCAAACAGTGTTGCCACGGCGATGCGTCAAATAAGCATCAAAAATATGAAACAGGAAGTGGGCTATCTTCTTTGTGCATCAAGTGATTTACTTCAAATTGGACACACATGTTTGGCTTTGTGGGCTGATCGCATTGATGTGGTTAGTGTAGGTCAAAGTTGTAGCGCCACCAACTGGTAAAATAAAGTAAGACATTAAATGGAGGCTGGGGTCAGGATGAAGTTTCTCCAATCTGCACAAATGTCAGTACAGTCATTGGTGACGTCATAAAGGGCAAAGTTCACTTGGATTTATTTGACTCCGGCCAAAAGGAAGTCAGCCATCTTGGACTGAATATGAAATTTTTCAGTTTTCACACACGATTTTGATAAACTTTCCATGTTTAAAATTTCTCGAAAATCAACCGAAAATTTTGTCTGGCCTGGACACATATATGTGCAAAGATACAGTTACAATCATAGAGCCACCTGTTGGCAACATGAAAATCACTCAATAACTCAACCATACAATGTTTATTCTGCACCAGACGTCATAAGTCTGATGACAGTGATGACCTGAAGACATCTACATGACAGTATCCAGTTATAGTGATAGCGCCACCATCTGGCAGCAGGAAGTTGGGTACATATTGAAGGAATATGTCAGTCATTTTTATTTACCACTTTAAAATGTATAAATTGGTCAGTGTTTGCCGTTTCTAAAGCCAGTGGTCAGCGGTGAGCCCAGGTGCGAGGGCCCATTCATCACTGCGTTCAGCTTTAATTATTATTATTAGGGCCCGAGCAGCGAGGAGCAAGCCGGAACGGCTTGCACCAAGGTGCTAAAGCCCTATTGTTTTCGGCATGTTTTTTCACTATTATTTTTATTTTTTTTTTTTTCAGTTTTAATGTTCGCGCTCATTTTTAAGTGCTTTAAAATGGTTGAAAACTCATGAAATTTGGCACAGAGATCAGACCTCTGAAAAATGTATACTTTTAGTAGTGCTTGAGCTTGGACGTGGGCGAGGGGCTCTACAGCGCCACCAAATGCGGGCATGGGCCAGGATGAAGTTTCTCCGATCTGCACGAAACTCAGTATGGTCATTTGTGACGTTATGAAGGGCTAAGATCACTTGGTTTTATCTGACTCCGCCCAACAGGAAGTCAGCCATCTTGGACTGAATTTGCAGTTTTTTAATATTCCCACGCCATTTTGAGGGACTTTCCATGTTTAAAATTACGCAAAACTCAACTGAAAATTTTGTCATACGGTATATTTTGATTTAGCAGAGCAAATTTGTAGACAAGTGCTTCATCAGCTCCATAGCGCCACCTAGTATGAAAATGCATGTTTCATACCTTTGGAATACACGAAAACTCACGAAAATTGGCACACTGGTAGAAGCTTAGCCACAATATTTCATTCTATGGTCATTTGTTTTGGGTGTGGCTAGTGGACTCTGTAGCGCCCCCTACAATTTTCAAATTTTATTTATTGCTATGGTTGCCACAGATTTTGTCTGATCCTCACGAAAGTTCATAGGGACATTGCCATTATCATGACAAACAAATTTCCAATTCAACTTTTTAGCTCCACCCAACAGGAAGTCAGCCATTTTGGATTGTTTGAAAATGGCATGCTGTCATTTTCGAAATACTCCTCCTAGGGGATTCATGTAAATGGCACCAAAATTCAGTACAATCATGTCAAGACATAGAAGATGTTAAATTGCAGAGCTTTTTTTGATAGCTCAAACAGTGTTGCCACGACAATGCGTCAAACATAATAGTGAAAAAACATGTCGAAAACAATAGGGCTTTAGCACATCGGTGCAAGCCGTTCCACTTTAAATGCATAAATGGGTCAACGTTTGCTGTGTTTCTAAAGCTACCGGTCGGCGATGAGCCTGTGCGAGGGCTCGTTCAACGCAGCTTGCAGCTTTAATTATTATTATTATTAGGGCCCGAGCACCGATGGTGTGAGGACCCTATTGGAATTGCTCCGTTTATTCTTCTTCTTCTTCTTCTTCTTCTTCTTCTTCTTCTTCTTTATGATTCGTTGCATTTTTGAGGGCCTAAACATGCTCAAAAAGTCATGAAACTTTGCACACGCCTCAGAACTGGTGAAAATAGTCATCTGATATAGGTTTCAGAAATGGGTGTGGCAAATTGCCTCGACAGTGCCACCTAATCTCATTCAAGGAAGTGCCCCGACCGCTACGTTTCACGCACATGCACGAAAATTGGCATACACATTTACCACTCTAATGCCTACAGAAAAGTCTCTTGGGGCGAAATCCGAAACCCAACAGGAAGTCAGTTATTTGTAATAATCTGAGCAAATTTTGGAAACTATATATATAGTTTCTTATTGCATTTTTTAAAATGTTTCTTATAGAGACCTTGTCCTCTGGTGTGACATCTTTTCATGTGGTGTGACAGTACAAGCATCACACTGGTGGACACACCATAGGATGATTCAGCCTTTTATATTAATTAATGACCTTGCTATTCCATGCTAACATGTCATTAGCGGTTATCGAGAGACTTCCATAATTTTAATAAATGACAGATGTGCACAGTTTCCCTGAAGTTGTATATGAAGAGTTCAGATGATAAAGTTAGATAAATGAGTGAATGCTCTTGACACACATTATACATCCATCAAATTCTTTGACTTCAAACCCAGTAAATTCCCAGCCTCAGTCCAATCAGGAGTACCACTATTTACATAGAAACCTGTACATCGGAGTCTGACAAAAGTGCATTTTATTTAAAGAAAGATGTCAGATGAATTTAGTGGCTTTTACATCTGAACTCTTCATATATTGTTCATTTTTGTATGCGTGTGTTTAACTCTCTTGATGTCATAGTAGTAACCCTTTCATTGCTGTAACCATTAAAATCAGACAGCCAGAGCGATACTGTAAATCAATGTGCCTGCTGTGCACTTTTTTCATTGATTGCACCAGGGTGGCGATTGCGCTGAGGACGAGGGCCCGCACATCGCTGCTTGCAGCTATATTTATTATTATTATTATTATTATTATTATTATTATTATTATTAGTAGTAGTAGTAGTAGTAGTAGTATTCTCCTTTCGACCTTTCGGGGGTTTTTGGGGGCCTTAACATGCTCAAAAACTCTTGAAAATTGGCACACATGCTGGAACCTGCGGCCATCAGGACGTATCAGAGACTGGGGCCCGGGCATGGCACAGGGGCTGTACAGCGCCCCCTGGAAAAAAATCAAAAAATCTTGCTGTCTAGAGCTCGGGGAACATGATCTAGAGACATTGGGGATAAAAAATTGCGAGGGGATTTTTGATATCTCGAACGGTTTGGCCGTGGCGAGGCGACAAAGTTATGGCGAGAAATGAGAAACAGGAAGTGTCTAATAACTTTTACACAGATTGTCTGATTCTGACGAAACTTCATCAGTTTCTTCGTTCTATGATGCTGATCACATAGATGTGACTATTAGGAGTCAAAGTTATAGCGCCATCAACTGGCTGCAGGAAATGTGTCATTTTCTAAATGCTTTAAATTCAAGATCTTAATTTTACTCTATTTGCTTCAAACTTCATCAGTATAATGTCAAATCACGGCCAATAAGAATCTGTAAACGGGTTGTTGATACATTAAATGCTGTTTCCATGGCAACGTGTCAAAGTTTAAAATTAGTTTCCTGTGTTTTTGAGGCACTTAAGATGCTTAGAATTCCATGAAACGCAACACACATATCAGCAATAATGACAGTTAGACACTGGCAAAAGCTCATAAATGGGCGTGGAGGAGGCACTCTAGACCGCCACCTTTTGACAATATTTGGGGGCTCGTTTTTCCTACAGTCACCAAACTCGGAACATATATTGTTCACTTCAATCCGGACAAATTTCTAATTTTCATCCATTAGCTGTGACCAACAGGAAGTCGGCTATTTTGGTTTGAATGTGGATTTTTGGAAAAATCAGGCTGTGGAATTTTAAACACTGCTCTCAGGAAAACCAACAAATTCACACCAAACTTTTTCTGCATGATGCCAAGATACTGAAGATGCTAAATTGCGAGCGGATTTGGGATATCTGGAATGGTGTTGACGTGGTGATTTATGAAAGTAACAGTAAAAAAAGAAAACCATAATTTTATTATATCTTTAAAATGCAGCATTCAAACGCTTTCAAACTTTTTTCATACAGAGAACTAGTCATTTTCAATACTTATGCAAGAATTCAACCAAATCCAAGGTTCTATGAATTAAAGAAAATTAAAAAACAAGTAGAAACTCTGCCCCTGTGTTTGTGTGTTTCATCTAGGTGTGTGTGTGACTGTTAGAGTGAATGTGAGTGTGGAGAGGGGGATGGGTGGCAAGAGAGAGTCTGAGTGGGAGACAAACATGAGAAATTTATTCATTAAGATGTGTAATATTTCATTTTAAAATGTATGGCTATTCTTTTGTAAGGCATCATTTTAATTCTATTTTCTTTCTGCATCCTTCTCTCTGTCCTCCTTCTGGTTTTACACATAAATGAAGACTATAATACCCAGGATGACCACCGGATGGAGACGCAGGCTAAGATATCTTTTAACCCATCAGAAAGAAAAATACATGAACAGAATCAATTGATATGTACTGTCCTGTCAGTATACTTTTATATAATGATTGTAGAAATGCTTACAGAGCAATTTTTACTTCATAGTTATAGATCATAAAATGTGTTGGTAACAATTTACAATGAGGTCTCTTTTTTAACATTAGCAGCATTTATTAATCTTTAATTATTAATTTTAGCGTTATTTAATAAAAATATCCATGTTCATGTTAATACAAAGTGCACATAAACCAATATTTTGTGAGCATTTTAATAACATGTTAATACATTTTGAAATTAATATTAATTAACTCTAATGCTATATAATTATTGTTCATGTTAACTAACATAATTAACCCTTTCATGCATGCAGGTCACTACACTGGAAAGATATTTGAAAGCTTATTCATTAATATGTGATTTATTTTATTTTTTTAACTCTATAGTAACTATTTTTAAGGCATTAGTTTGATTCTATTTACTTTCTGCTCTCTCCTCCACTAATTTCTCTTTTGTTTCAAAAACAGAGTAATATGTTTTATATTTATTTTCATGACACTTTAAAACACTACAAGGTTTCTTCAAAAAATTACAAAGACGTTTAATTAATGTAACTGCTGCATTTAAGAACACTGAAACTGGTCAAAAAATGAATAAAAAATAAAATCTTACTGAATTATTTCAAATGCTTCATATAGAGACCTAGGCCTCTGGTGTGACATCTTTTCCTGTGGTGTGACAGTACAAGCATCTCACTGGTGGACACACCATAGGATGATTCAGCCTTTTATGTTAATTAATGACCTTGCTATTCCATGCTAACCTGTCATTAGCAGTTATCAAGAGACTTTTCCATAATTTTAATAATGATAGATGTGCAGTTTCCCTGAAGTTGTATATGAAGAGTTCAGATGTAACCCCCGCTAAAAGCCATCTCAGTCAAAAGTTAGATAAATGAGTGAATGCTCTTGACACACATTATACATCCATCAAATACAGAGCAATACTGTAAATCCATGTGCCCACTGGGCACATTTTTTATTGATTGCACCAGGGTGGCGATTGCACTTATGGCGAGGGCCCGCCAATCGCTACTTGCAGCTATATTTATTATTATTGTTATTAGTATTCTCCTTTCGACCTTTCGGGGTTTTTTTGGGGTCTTAACATGCTCAAAAACTCTTGAAAATTTGCACACATGCTGGAACCTGCGGCCATCAGGACGTATCAGAGACTGGGACCCGGGCGTGGCACAGGGGCTGTACAGCGCCCCCTGGAAAAAATCAAAAAATCTTGCTGTCTAGAGCGCACATACTTGCGTGTATTCAAATGAAACTCAGGAGACATATAGAACTCGTCGAGCTGAACAAATTTCGCGCGCTATGTTTCAGGCTATACTCAACAGGAAGTGCGCTATTCAGGGTTGTTTAAAAAGCACATGCTCTGGAATTTGATGTACTCCTCTCAGGTTTTTGAAACATTTGCCTCGAAACTCGGCAAACATGATCTAGAGACATTGGGGATGAAAAATTGTGAGGGGAACGGTTTGGCCGTGGCGAGGTGACAAAGTTACGGCGAGAAATGAGAAACAGGAAGTGTCTAATAACTTTTGCACAGATTGTCTGATTCTGACGAAACTTCATCAGTTTGCTCGTTCTATGATGCTGATCAAATAGATGTGACTATTAGGAGTCAAAGTTATAGCGCCACCAACTGGCTGCAGGAAATGTGTGATTTCCTAAATGCTTTAAATTCAAGATCTTAATTTTACTCTATTTGCTTCAAACTGATTCAGTATAATGTCAAAACACGGCCAATAAGAATCTATAAACGGTTTGTTGATACATTAAATGCTGTTTCCATGGCAACGTGTCAAAGTTTAAAATTAGTTTCCTATGTTTTTGAGGCATTTAACGTGCTTAGAATTCCATGAAACTCAACACACATATCAGCAGTAATGATAGTTAGACACTGGTAAAAGCTCATTTAAGGGGCGTGGAGGAGGCACTCTATAGCGCCACCTTTTGACAATATTTGGGGGCTCGTTTTTCCTACAGTCACCAAACTCGGTACATATATTGTTCACTTCAATCCGGACAAATTTCTAATTTACATCCATTAGCTGTGACCAACAGGAAGTCGGCTATTTTCGTTTGAATGTGGATTTTTGGAAAAATCAGGATGTGGAATTTTGAATACTGCTCTCAGGAAAACCAACAAATTCACTAGGGCTGTACTAGAATAGTCGAATATTCGTTCGGTGGGTTGGCATTCGATTTTCAATTCTGAGATTCGAATATTCTTTTTTTCCCCAACACGTGACTTCCCCCGCAAACAGTTCTCATTCGCGCATGAATGGTCCATTAGTGAACGGGAGGGGGAGAGCTGTCAGCAAGCCATGGAGAAAAGAGTGCACTATTGTCACTATTGTTTGCAACCTGGTTGTGATTTATTTTAAAGTTTGAAATATAAAGAAATATTTTTGTTCATTGAAATGTGAGCTGTCTAGCCTGCCTAACAGAGCATGTGAGCGGAGATGCATGCCGTTTTCAACCGAAGCCTCTGAGGACGTGGAGTAGGTTTATTACGTGACTGCGGAAAAAATCCGCTTCACTTCTATTCTGTCGTGGGGTCGCGGTTGCGGTGTGGTTGGACCACCTGATATAAGCGCGTATTCCGCAGACAGTGTGGCTGCTCTAATCTGTTAACATAGGCACAGAAAGAAAAATCAACACGCAGCAAATCCGCGACGTGTCCGCCACGCAGCCTATATCTAGGTATGATGACATAGCAGCCACTCGCGGCGAACATTCTGCCTCAATTCTGTGTTTCAGACTGCGCGGTAATGTTAGTGTGCGTGTCATTCAATATCTACTCCTGGCCGCCTGGCGGGAGTATGTTTTTCCTAAATACGACGGTAACTACGTCGAGTGCAAACCCCTCTAGCTTTGGACACTTAGGGATTTCAGCCCTGAGGTATTTTCAGGTCACCGCGACTTTCGGAAGATTTGCGTGGCTTTCAACCGGTCGGCGGGCTTCATCTAAGCTTTGGACACTAATGAAAGATAGTTGGACATAAATACATAGCTTTTATCTTGGTACTAATGAAATTTCATCGAAATCCATAGAGGAGAACGTACTTTACTAAATCGCGGAAATTGGGTAGTCACATTTGTGGCAGGTAGATTAGCGCACTGTCAGATGTACTGCAGGCGTCGTTCTAAAAAAAAAAGTCTGTTAGTTTACTTTTGTGAATGACAATTACTATTTGTTTTGTACTTGTATGAATATGAATTAACAATTAATAGTGATGTTTTGTATATGCATTGTTGTTGTTTTCTCTTGTATTCTGAAAATAAATGCTTATGAATATAAATGAACGCTTATTAATTATAATTGTTTTCAGTGAGTTACCATGGGTCTGATGCCCATTCCAGTTAAAACAATATATTTTCATGATTTCATTTGAAAGAACTACCAAAATTCTACATTCTATTCAAATTTCATGCAAATATCTGATAAAATGAGGAAGTTATAAGCAAAAATGTGTGAATAATAAGCATTTTCGGTCACAGGACTTCTATTGTAATCAATATAGTTTTTTAATACATTTCCCATTATTATAAATATCATAACTTTCGCAAACTTTAACTGATTTTCACAATCCAGGTGTCGTTGTAAAGGGAATATTCATCTCTGTCTAGTCATGTGATCCATTTTAAGCTTAGGGGTGTTTGAAAATTGTGTCATCATACCTACTATATCCTATAAAGAATTCACAGCAACCGTTATAAAGCCTAGATATGTTATATAGCCTAATTTGCGCGCATTGGGGAATCGCTCTATAGTATTAAAATTGCTTTTGAATGCGCGTGCGCGTTTTAATTTCGTTTTCTTTTTAACGATCGCGTAAAACTTTTGGCGGCATGAACGTGCATTCTAAACGCGTCTACAGGCTTTGTTATAATGAGAGGATTAATTAGCTTGCAGAACTCAGGACTGAACAAAAAATCCGGCGTTTTGAGCGGTGAGTGGATTCTGACTGATCACCGCAAACACAGATGGAGTCTGGCGTGAGGCGGCTGCCGTTTACTTTCGTTTTGTTAATGTTTATTTTGTTATTAAAGTACATTTGCAGTTTCCCGCATCCTACCCAGAGTCTTGAACTTCGTTACATACATATACATCTTCCGGAAATCATCCTGGCAACCTATTTTTTAAGTCCCTCGACCCACCCGATGGTCGTGACTAGGGCTGCACGATATTGGAAAAAACTCACATTGCGATATTTTGTTTTTCTGCGATAAATATTGCGATATGAAAATAAAAAAAATCATCAGATTACTTGAATGGCTCTTTGGAAAAAAAAATGGGATGATTTTATAGCTGAGTAAATCAGCATTGAAAATAAACAAATTACAAACATGGATAAAGTTAATAGAACAAAGATACAAATAAAATAAAACACTTTATAGTCTAACAGTATTCAGGTACAGAAATTGAATAATCAAATATAAAATTGCACTGCATATTCTTCACTGTATAAATGTAATCTAATAAATCTGTGTCAAAGCTAAAAAGTGATTTTTCTCTGTGTTTTGCTGTTTGATTAACATTCATGACACAGAAAGCCTCAGGAACATTAAACTGCTGTGAACCTGTTACACATCCATTTTCTTTCTCAATTGTTTATCTTCACTTAAGCAACTGTGTTTACAAGGATACTTGCAGAGACCTGTATTTTGACATAGTTTCGCGTGTATGTGTCATTTCAGGCATAAAATAGCAGCGAAAGTGAACGGAATTCCGTGTTCACATGCATCTGCGTGGCTTTCACCGTGTCAACACCGGGCGCGACCGTCGCGCCGCGCCAAATGCGGTAGAACACATTATAATCAGTGATGCTGTCTGCACTGGACGCGAGCGGCGCGACAAAATACTGTAGAAGTCATTATAATGATGCTCCCTGCACTGGATGCGGCGCGGCACGTCAAATACCCGAAAGTAAACTGCCGCGTTCCATTTATGTGTACTCACACAAAATTCAAATGATATGCAACAGTCGCTTTTGTCGCGTCCAGTGTTTAGACAGACTTTCACTTTAGATGCTGCGGCACATGCAGCGCGACACGACAGCTGTCGCGTCCGGTGTAGACAAGGTGTCTGTGTGTAAGCAAAGAAAAGACGATCAGTAGCCTATAAATAAATATAACGATCAGTAGCTATAGGCTACTAAACATCGCACGTCTTGCGATGTGACTATTGCGGATGAGCACATCGCGATATCGATGCTGAAACGATGTATCGTGCAGCCCTAGTCGTGACCCAGGGTTTTAAAACCACTGCCCTAGACTCCTTGTATGAGCATATTGGAGCGGTATTCTCTTGGGTCTGCAGCAACACATTTGTGACGCACGCGTGGATGAACGATTCCCGACATAATACAAATGCAAACAGACAACACAGAGATTTCTGCCTTTATTATATGCTTAGCCCCTCCCACCGAAGCTTTGAATATTCGATATTGATTACCACCAAAGCTTCGAAGCGCAAAAAATGGTATTCGAACCAGCCCTAAAATTCACACCAAACTTTTCTACATGATGCCAAGATAGTGAAGATACTAAATTGCAAGCAGATTTTGGATATCTTGAACGGTGTTGACGTGGTGATTTATTAAATTAACAGTAAAAAAGATAACCATCATTTTATTATATCTTTAAAATGAAGCATCCAAAAAAATGGTTACAGAGCTATTTTTTCTTTATAGTTATAGATCATAAAATGTGTTGGTAACAATTTACAATGAGGTCTCTATGGTTAACATTAGTTAATTCATTAACCAACAATGAATAATGTATTTTCACAGTATTTATCTTTATGTTAATAAATATCTTTATTAACATCTTTAATTATTAATTTTAGCATTAGTTAATAAAAATATGCATGTTCATGTTAATACAAAGTGCACATAAACCAGTATTAAGTAAGCATTTTAATAACATGTTAATACATTTTGAAATGAATATTAATCAACTTTAATGCTATATAATTATTTTTCATGTTAACTAACATAATTAACCCTTTCATGCATGCAGGTCAATACACTGGACAGATATTTGAAAGCTTATTCATTAGTATGTGAATTATTTTATTTTTAACTATATGGTAACTATTTTTAAGGCATTAGTTTGATTATATTTACTTTCTGCTCTCTCCTCGACTAATTTCTCTCTGTCCATTCTTTTTGTTTCAAAAACAGAGTATTATATTTTATAATTATTTTCATGACACGTTAAAACAGTACAGGGTTTCTTCACAAAAATCACAAAGAAGTTTAATTCATGTAACTGCTGCATTTAGGAACACTGACACTGATCAAAAATGAATAAAATGTGCTAAACAAATCTTACTGAATTATTTTAAATTCTTCTTATAGAGACCTAGTCCTCTGGTGTGACATCTTTTCATGTGGTGTGACAGTACAAGCATCACACTGGTGGACACACCATAGGATGATTCAGCCTTTTATATTAATTAATGACCTTGCTATTCCATGCTAGCCTGTCATTAGCGGTTATCAAGAGACTTTTCCATAACTGTAGTAATGATAGATGTGCACAGTTTCCCTAAAGTTGTATATGAAGAGTTCAGATGCAAACCCCCCTAAAAGCCATCTCAGTCAAAAGTTAGATAAATGAGTGAATGCTCTTGACACACATTATACATCCATCAAATACTTTGTATTTGTACCCAGCCTCAGTCCAATCAGAAGTACCACTATTTACATAGAAACCTGTACATCGAAGTCTGACAAAAGTGCATTTTATTTAAAGAAAGACGTCAGATGAATTTAGTGGCTTTTGCATATGAACTCTTCATATATTGTTCATTTTTGTATGTGTGTTTGTTTATCTCTCTTGATGTCGTAGTAGTAACCCTTTCATTGCTGCAACCCTTAAAATCAGACAGCCAGAGCGATACTGTAAATCCATGTGCCCGCTGTGCACGTTTTTCATTGATTGCACCAGGGTGGCGATTGCGCTGAGGGCGAGGGCCCGTCCATCGCTGCTTGCAGCTATATTTGTTTTTTTAATTTTCTTTATTCACATTTTTTTTTTATTTGGCTGAATTCTGGCATACTTCCTCGGAATGACTAGTTCTCTGCATGAAAAAAAGTTTGAAAGAGTTTGAATGCTGCATTTTAAAGATATAATAAAATTATGGTTATTGTTTTTACTGTTATTTTAACAAATCACCACGTCAACACCATTCAAGATATCCCAAATCCACTCGCAATTTAGCATCTTCAGTATCTTGGCATCATGCAGAAAAAGTTTAATGTGAATTTCTTGGTTTTCCTGAGAGGAGTATTTCAACTTCCACAGCCTGATTTTTCCAAAAATTCACATTCAAACCAAAACAGCCGACTTCCTCTTGGTCATAGCTAATGGATGAAAATTAGAAAGTTGTCCGGATTGAAGAGAACAATATATGTACCGAGTTTGATGACTGTAGGAAAAACTAACCCTCAAATACTGCCAGTTGGTGGCGCTATAACTTGCACTGCTAATAGTCACATCTGTGCGATCGACATCATACAACGAACATATTGATGAAGATTCATCACAATCAGACAGTGTGCAACATTTATTAGACACTTTCTGTCTCATTTCTCGCCATAACTTCGTCATGTTGCCACGGCCAAACCGTTCAAGATATCAAAAATCCCCTGGCAATTTTGCATCCCCAATGTCTTGAGATCATGCTGACAGAGTTTGGTGACAATCCGATGGAAATCCTGGGAGGAGTATATCAAATTCCAGAGCATGTGTTTTTTAAACAGCGCTGAATAGCTCACTCCCTGTTGGGCAGAGCCCATGACAAAGTACGAAAGTTGTTTGGCTCAATGAGATCTATATGTGTACCGAGTTTCATATGAATACGTGGTAGTATGTGTGCGTTATACATCAAGTTTTTCCCACTGTGTTCCAGGGGGCGCCATAGAGCCCCTGTGCCACGCCCGGGTCCCAGCCTCTACGGCGTCCTCATGGCCGCGGATTCCGAAGTGTGTGCAAAATTTCAAGAGTTTTTGAGCATGTTAAGCCCCCCAAAAACCCCCGGAAGACCCCCGGCCCACGCCCTCAGAACAATTGCCACCGTGGTGAAATCAGGAAAACACATGCACATGGATTTACAGCATCGCTCTGGCTGTCTGGTTTTAAGGGTTACGGCAATGAAAGGGTTACACTTTAAAGCAAAAAAGTAAAAACACAGAGAGATAGAGGGAGAGAGAGAAAATAAACAGAAATTAAATAGAAATTAAGAATCTTAGTTTATATTAGGTTCAAAATTTACTCTTTTATAATTTATTTAAAATGTTAAGTTGTTTCTATTAGCACTAGTTAATGTACAATATGGACTAAAAATGACAATTTTCTTAAAAATGGTTCATTTAATAAGTTGTAAAAATACATTGTTAATTGTTAGTTCATGTTAGTTAATGCATTAACTAATGTTAACAAAAGAGATCTTATTTTAAATTAAATTATGGTTACCAACACTTTTTATGATCTACAACCATTCTTAAATATTATTTTAATGATCCATAAGCATTTTTGAAATAATTATAAACAAATATATTACCAGTAAAGTACATATTAACTTATTTTATGTATGTTTCTTATTCTAATGAATTGAACTGAGCAGGTCAGACTTAAAAGATTGAGATCAGTGAGAAAGTAATATCTATAAACTTTTTAAATTATTTTCCTTTGAAAATGTATATATATTAATGTTCTTTAAGCATTTTTGCAATAATTATGTAAAAGTATTCTGACAGTACAGTAAATATTAACTGATACTTGTATTGTTTTGCATTATTATACACTGACAATGAGCTCATGAGGAGGAGAATAAGGAGGATTAGACTTAAAAAGATTCCTTATCATATGGCTCCCTTCTGCTGGTCATTTTGGTATTATAGTCTTCATCTATCTATTACATTTTTTAATAGGTTTAATGATTTTGGGGCCTCTGAGCATGATAAATGTATGAAACTAACCATTTCCTAAGAATGACTTGTTCTTCATATGTATTTTTTTTTTCTGGTTACAGCAATGAAAGGGTTACACTATGACATCAACAGAGTTAAACACACACAGACACACAACAAATGAACAATATAGTGTCACACCATAGGAAAAGATGTCACACCAGAGGACAAGGTCTCTATAAGAAGCATTTAAAATAATTCAATAAGATTTGTTTAATTCCTTTTTATTCATCTTTGATCAGTGTCAGTGTTCTTAAATGCAGTAACTACAGTCATCAAACTACTTTCTGATGTTTTTGCAGAAAACCTGTACTGTTATAAAATAGTGTCAAAAAGTGTCAAGAAGTGTCAAGTTTTCTGACTGTGTTCCGGGGGCGCCGTAGAGCCCCGTGCCATGCCTGGATCCTAGCCTCTGCGCTGTCCTGATGGCCGCTGATTCCAATGTGTGTGCAAATTTTCAAGAGTTTTTGAGTATGTTAAGCCCCCAGATTAACTTCCAGACAAATTTAAGATGATTTGCAGACACAGGGTACAACACTATCCGTGACCATCTGAATGAAAAGGAACGCTATGGTAGGACACCACTGCTGACACAAAGGCGCTTATGTGACAAAACCACAATCCTTCTGGGAGAATGTACAGTGGACAGATGAGGCAAAAGTAGATTTTTTTGGCAAAGGACATCATGGCACTGTTTACAGAAAAAGAAATGAGGCCTTCTAAGAAAAGAACACAGTCCCTACAGTCAAACATGGTGAAGGTTTTTGGATTGCTTTGCTGCTTCTGGCACTGGATGCCTTGACTGTGTGAACAGCATCATGAAATCTGATGATTAACCAAGAATTTTTGGGCGCAACATAGTGACCAGTGTCAGAAAGCTGCATCTCCACCAGAGGTCATGCGTTTTCCAACAGGACAATCACCCAAACACACTTCAAAAAGCACTCAGAAACGGTTACAAGCAAAGCGCTGGTGTGTTCTGAAATGACCAGCGAGTCCAGATCTGAATCCCATAGAACACCTGAGGAGAGATCTCAAAACAGCAGTTGGGAGAAGGTGTCCTTCAAATCAGAATGACCAGGAGCAGTTTGCAAAAGAGTGGTCCAAAATTCCAGTAGAGAGGTGCAAGAAGGTGCAGTTTTTTTTTTTTTTCTAGGGTGCCAATAATTTTGTCCAGTGTATTTTTTGGATTCTGTTTTCTGACAGAACTGCAAAGGTGCTGATATTTTTGACCATGACTGTAAATATTAATATTATTTGTATAATTAGACTTTCTCTAGAAGAAAAAATAACAGTAAATAATGTGAAAACATTCTCTTGCTCTGTTAAATATCACTTGGGAAATATTCTAAAAAAAATGTACAATTTCACAGGGGGGCTAATAATTTTGTCTTCAACTGTGTGTGTATGTGCGTGTGAGAAAGTCTGATTTCTTATTTTTGCTTGAATAAAAGAATTCCAAAATAAATAAAAAAAACTGTTAAAGGTCAATAT
This sequence comes from Cirrhinus molitorella, assembly GCA_033026305.1. Classification (NCBI taxonomy): domain Eukaryota; kingdom Metazoa; phylum Chordata; class Actinopteri; order Cypriniformes; family Cyprinidae; genus Cirrhinus; species Cirrhinus molitorella. Next base: position 14,895,646 of record CM065130.1, on the reverse strand, counting down.
GATTAGCCCCCTTATGAAATTATTAGTTTGATTAGCTATAGAACAAACCACTGTTGTCCAATGACTTGCCAAATTAACCTAATTTGCCTGATTAACCTAATTAACCTAATTACCCCTTTAAATTGCTCTTTAAGTTCAGGATTAGTGTCTTGCGAAACAACTAGTAAAATAATATGCACTGTCATCATGGTAAAGACAAAAGAAATTAGTAGAGATGTTCCGATACCCTTTTTCCCATCCCGATACCGATTCCGATACCTGGGCTCAGGGTATCGGCCGATACCGAGTACTGATCCGATACCTGGGTGTGTTTCTGTATATACAGCAGTAGATACTACTAGTATGAAATGACATTATTATTTTAATGTTGTGCTTCAGAGTTATCCCTTAATAAAACATGAGCAAATATATACAGTGAACTAGATTATTTTTATTATCTGACATACATTTGACAGTATCATTTTTTATATAGTTAGCATTACTACTAATTTTCTGACGTACATCAGCGTTGTTTATAACAGAATTCTGGGCAGAATTTGAAAGATTCTCACTAGTTCTCGCAGCAATCTTCATCATGTGGCATTCAGTAACAGTGTCGTCAAGTCAACTGTGGCTCCCGAATATATCTGGGCTCGTGCAAGTTTGCTTTGCGGTCCAAGCTGATAAACGGTCAGCGCTGCGCAGCTCAAACGTAGCTCGGTTTAGTTTCGCTTTTGTTTCGTTTGCCGTTTGATGTTTCTCATATGCAACAGAAATTAAAGCGCTTATGAGTTAAACAACGCGGTGGTCGCGCCAGTGCGACCACTCACAAAAATTAGTCGCACTGGCAGAATAAAATACAGTATGTCAGTCTGGAGTGGACTCAGGATCCCTGTAATATGGAGCAGTAAACAAAACAGCGCATCTGCGCCATTTATTAACACAGGGACACGCAGAATTCATATTTAAATAGTCGTTTTGCGGCTTAATATTTATAAATATTAGTCCATATGGTGATTTGATTTAAGTGTAATGACCTACTTATGATTAACTAATCCAAACTTTGACAAATTCCATGACATTCCGAGTTAAACAGTACATTCCGTTTGTGTGACTGGATTCCGCGTTTTCCGCATCGCAGAAATCATAGGACCCTGCTACATATGAGATAAGTCGCCGTTTTACTGGCAGATTGGTCCAGTCAAAAATACAACATTTGATAAGAAGGTAACTTACCTCAACTCATAAGCGCTTTAAATTCTGTTGCATATGAGAAACATCAAACGGCAAATGAAACAAAAGCGAAACTAAACCGAGCTACGTTTGAGCTGCGCAGTGCTGACCGTTTATCAGCTTGGACCGCAACGCAAACTTGCACGAGCCAAGCTTTATTCGGAAGCCAAAGTTGACTTCACAACACTGTTACTGCTGCGAGATCCAAGCGTTTAAATTCGCCGCACACTGAATAAGGCTGCTGCGAGATCTAATTCTAGAAGCAGTATTCGCCTTGATGCCTTCCTGCCTTGAAATTCTGTCTCTGTCTCTGACTCTGCCTCTGAAGGCAGCATTTTAGACCTTGCGGATGCAGCCTAGGTCTTAATTAAGAAAATGGTATCGGATCGGTGCGTGGGCTCAAGTACTCGCCGATACCGATGCTAGAATTTTTTGTGATATCGGCGGCATTTCTGATACTAGTATCGGAATCGGAACAACCCTAGAAATTAGTTTGGACTTGAGAGAAAGAATTGAGATGTTGAGAGAAGAATAGAGATGTTGCCTATGCTTGGAGAAAGAAGGGAGAGGCATTTACCCCCAAGAACACCGTTCCCACAGTGAAACATGGTGGTGGGAGTATCATGCTGTGTGGATCTTTCAGTGCATTTGGAACAGGGAATCTTGTCAGGGTTGAAGGAAACATGAAAAAGAAACCTCATGAAACCTCAGACAGTCTGCAAGAAAACTTGGTTTGGGTCGACATTTTGTTTTCCAGCATGATAACGACCCAAAGCATGCCTCCAAATGAGCAAAGTGAGGAGCTTGAGAGATTTGCTAAGGAAGAATGGGCTGTCATTCCTCAGGAGACATGCTTGAAACTTGTTGAGAACTACAGCAAACAACTAAAGGCTGTTATCAAGCAAAAGGGATACACTATTGACTATTAACATCAGAGGGCTAATTATTTTGACCAGTAGACTTTTTAAAATTCTTGGTTATGTGTTTATTTATATTTGTATTACAAACCCTAAAAGCTTCCTGAATAAAGTATTATGCTAAAAATGCTGTGTTGATAAAACTGTCTTTCTGTTAAACAACACTTGGCAGTTATTTGAAAAATATTTTATAAGGGGCTAATAATTTTGTCTTCAACTGTATATTATATTATATTATATTATATTATATTATATTATATATATATATATATATGACACACACAGATATACAGAACTGTGTTTGTGATACACAAGGTAACAGCTCTTACCCTGGGCTGCCAGTTCTCATACTGTTTCTGTAGATTGGCCCCTATCGTCTCCAGGGCTTTTTGTGGACTCATGGACAGAGGGTCTAAAATGTAGAGAAAGATAGAGAAAATACACATTATTATACTATTACTACACACTAATACAAAATTATTTCACAGAGAATGCCAGATTATATAAATTTTATCTAAAGAACCTTACAGAAGTACAAAAGGCATCCTACAATAAAACCTGGCAGAAAAACACACAAAATCGATTCTGTATGGATTTTTTAATATATTCCTGCACTGCATATACATCATAACTACTGAAACAAAAAACAGTGATGCTGATCATGTTTCCTCTAAATCAAGGGTTCATTTAATTGGTTTATAGCTGAAATCATAAAGGAAAGCCAATGTTTTTAAAATCAAACTGACTTGAACAGAAATCAATGCCAATTGCAATGTAAACATTTATTCATCACCATACTTCCAACACATTGCTTGCTTCAGATTCTTTTCAGATATATCTACAAAATATGTCCTTCCTTATTACACACTATAATTTACATGAAACTATCTTTATTCCACCTTACTATACCACATAACTGCAACAGATATTTATGGAATAAAGAATAAAATAAATCTTACATTTTAATTTTAGATCATCTCTTAACATGTAAATGAAGGAAGTTACACAATTTCTGGATGGATTGTTGGATAGATGGGGGAACTTACCTATCCAGCACTCTAGTCTGGCACAGGGTGAAGTCTTGACTACATCAGGAGGGTCCACGCCAACATTAAGACATAAAACTAAAGCCACACTCACTGTTTTCATCTAGAGGAACAAATAGGGAAAAAAGAAACTCTAAGAAAACTTAAATGACTGAAGTGTGACTGAATGTGCAGAAATAAAGAAAGAGCAATTATTCATAACTTTTATAAAAGCAGAAAAAAAAAACATAAAAAGACCAATGGATGAACTTGATATTGATATACCTCAGTACAAGCATTGTGTTCTTTTGCATGCAAACAGCTTATGATCCAAGATACTCAGCCTCTCAAAGTGGTTTGATTCAAAGTAAATTCTCTGCACTCCACCTCTTTTTGTGCTGTGAGTTTACTATGCATTTGGGAATGCAACATGCACCAAGTTCACTTCTGCACATTTATATAATTTTAAAATTTTTGTGGCCAGAAAATTAATTTAATTCATACAGCATTTCATTACATTTGTAATGAAAATACTTTGAAACACAAAAGTGTGAAACAGAAGTTTCACTGACATTTTATCCAAAACAAAAGCTCCACATTCTAAAGCTTGTGAGGAAATTAAGATGTAAGTACAGTTCTATTTTACTAGTAATGTAAAAATGTAATATTTATATAAATATATGTTTCTTTATTCTTTCTTTATAATATAATATAATATAATATAATATAATATAATATAATATAATATAATATAATGTGGCCTGGTAGTCCTTTTCCTGAAGACATCTGAGTGTGGTGATCTTGATGCGCTGACTCTGGCTTCATTCTACTCCTTGTGAAGTTCTCTCAAGTGTTTGAATTGGCTTTACTTGACAGTATTCTCAAGCTTGCGGTCATCCCTGTTGCTTGTGTGCCTTTGTCTACCAAATGTCTTCCTTCCAGTCAACTTTGCATTTAATATGCTTTGATACATCACTCCACAAACAGCCACCCCATTCAGTAATGACCTTCTGTGACTTGTTCTCTTTGTGGAGGGTGTCAATGATTGCCTCCTGGACCATTGCCAAGTCTGCAGTCTTCCCCATTAGTGTGGTTTCAAAGAACTAGAGATACCCGGAATTTATACTGTAGGGATGGTCATTTAATGAAACTCAAATGTAAATATTCTAATATTTTGAGATACTGGATTTTTTACTTTAATGAGCTGTACGCTTTAATCTAATCTAACTTGTAATAATATGCTTGTATCTAATCTAACATAACATAACATAATATAATATAATATGCTTAAGCTTTCTGACCCTGCATAGACAACAACGCATTTACCACATTCAAGGCCCCGAAAGGTGTGGCAGAGATTGACACAGAAGAGAAGAAACTATTCTCGTAGCTTCATAAAATTAAGGTTAAACCACTGATGTCACAAGAACTATTTTAACGATGTCCTTACTACCTTTCTGGGTCTTGAACGAGGAAGTTGTGTTGCAGTCTATGCAGGGTCAGAAAGCTCTCAAATTTCATTAAAAATAATTTATGTTCCGAAGATGAACAAAGGATTTACAGGTCTGGAACGACATATGGTTGAATAATTAATGACAGAATTTTTATTTTTGGGTGAACTATCCCTTTAAAATAATTATTATAATTATTTTATATGTTACACTTAAGGAGGCTGTCACTCATTATGGCTGACTTAACCCAAACAAATTCCACATAGAACTACTCCTAGGTATGACACAACACCCAAAGACAGTAATTCATGTCTCTGTGTGACAGATGTGAACTTGATCTGTGTGGACACAGAGCACAGCAAAGAGTCTCCACAATGGTGCAAGAAAGAGAGAGAAAGAGAAGGATTGATAGTCCATGAAAGGAAAAATAAAAAGCAGAACCCCTCAATGTGAAGGATGAACTCAACACCTTAAAAAAAAAAGGTGTTGATCAAAAAAAGAGAGATCAAATAATTTCATCATGAACATAAGAAAGGTTGGGAGGGGCTCATGACTGACAGCTGCTGTCAAGGTGCTGCTGATCAGCATTCTTTTGGTGATAGCACAGAGCAAGTCAAGTCAGCTACATTTAGAATTAGATGAAGCGTAAATATAAAGCACACAGCATAAAAACTCCAGGCCAACCAAAGTGAGGTGAAATATCAGGTTTTACTGTGTCACTATATTTCTTGTCACTGTGTAACAAATTAACACAACAAAGTAAAAGGCACTTTATTCACTCTTGACCTACAATTAATTTAAATAAACGTTGGTGTGCAGATTCAAACACACAAAAATGGTCACCTAGTTGCAGACGGATAACTGGTAACGCTATCACTATAACTGGACATTGGCATGTAGATGTCTTCAGGTCGGCACTGTCATCACGCATATGAAGTTTGGTGCAGATTGCACATGGTATGGTTGAGTTATTGGGTGATTTTCATGTTGCCATCAGGTGGCGCTATGATTGTAACTGTATATTGGCACATAGATGTGTTTAGGTCAGGACTCTTATCAAACCTGTGAAGTTTGGTGCACATCGGACACTGCAAGTTTGAATTAGTGTAAAGCATGACATGTCCTGCTGTCAACAGGTGGCGCTATAACTAACTGCATATTGTCATGTAGATGTGTTCAGGCCAGGACTCTTAGTAAACATGTGACATTTGGGGCCGATCGGACATTGCATATGTAAAAAAAAAAGCAATTTCCTGTTTCCAGCAGGTGGCACTATGATTGCAACAGAGTATTGGCCTTTAGATGTGTTCAAGTCAGGACTCTTAACAAACAAGTGAAGCTTAGAGCAGATCAGACATTGCCTGTTTAGGTTAATGTGGAAAAAGCCATTTCCTGTTGCCAGCAGGTAGCACTATGACTGTAACAGAGTATAGGCCTTTAGATGTTTTGAGGTCAGGACTGTTATCCAACTAGTGAAATTTGGGACAGATCAGACAATGCATGTTTAAGTTTTTGTTTGAAAAAAAAAAAAAAAAGGTATGAAAAATTCTTAGGAAAACAAGAGGGCCTTCGCCCATTAGGGCTCGGGTGCTAAAAAAAGAAAAATCCTTAGAAGAACAATAGGGCCTTCGCCCATTTTGGGCTCGGGCCCTAAAAAAGAAAAGAATCCTTAGGGGATCAATAGGGCCTTCGTCCATTTTGGGCTCGGGCCCTAATAAATAAGAAACTTTAATCCACGCTTTCATGACCTCAAGGATGGATTATTTGAATGCTTTATTGGGTGGCTGTTTTGCACCCTTAATAAACAAACTCCAGCTGGTCCAAAATGCAGCATCTAGAGTTCTTACTAGAACCAGAAATTATGACCATATTAGCCTGGTTCTGTCATCACTGCATTGGCTCCATAATAAACATTGTATATATTTTAAAATCTTGCTAATTACTTATTAAGCCCTTAATGGATTAGCTCCTCATTACTTGAGCAAGCGCTTATCACATTATAGTCCCTCATGTCCGCTGCGTTCTCAAAACTCTGGCAATTTGTCGGCGCCGATAGCCTTGTGGGCAGTGCGCCGACATATAGTGCCGCTGCGCTGCGGGCGTCCCAAGTTCGAATCCCGGCTTGAGGACCTTCCCGACCCTACCCCTTATCTCTCTCCCACTTCACTTCCTGTCTCTAATGATCTATCCTGTCACAATAAAGCCTAAAGTAAAAAAAAATGTATAGAAAAAAAAAAAAAAAAAAAAAACTCTGGCAATTTTATAATACCTAGAATATCAAAATCACCTGCGGGGAGCAGATCATTTTCTTATTTAGCGCCCAAACTCTGGAACAATCTACCTAACACTGTTCGAGAGTTAGACACACTCTGACAAGTTTAAATCTAGACCCATCTCTTTAACCTGTCTAACGCATAACACATTTCTATAATTCAAATCCGTTAAAGGATTGTTAGGCTGCATTAATTATGTCAACCGGAACCAACAGTTCCCATTACATCTAAGAGCAACTCTGAGCGATGAAAAAACAAAAACCTTTATCTCAGTGAGGAGGCAGGGCTGACCCTATTGCTAGCTATGACACAGCCTTTTGAAGACTGTGATTGGTTAGTTGTCCAAGCAGGAAATAAAAGAGCACTATTTTTCTTGGGTCTATTTTAAGCCTTCACTTTGAAATTACAGGCATATTTTTTTCCTGTTTTAACAAACACACAGAATATATTATATACATATATTCTACTAATAATTCAGAATATCAGAATGATTTCTGAGAGATCATGTGACACTTAAGCCTGGGAAACTGAGTAACAGCTGATGAAAAATCTGCATTGCATCACAGGAATAAATTATATTTTAAAGTATATGAAAATATATATAAATATTATTTTCTATTGTAATAACATTTTGTAAATGCAGCCTTGACTTCATTAAAAAAAAAATTGCAAGTCTTACTGATCCCAAACTTTTGAACGGTAGTGTGTATATATATATATATATATATATATATATATATATATTCTTTATTTTTTATTTACCATGCAGTAAATGTCTTACTTAATGTGAAACAGAATTAACAAGGTAATTGTTTGAGTGATGCTTGTTTGTGACATACCCAAATCATCACTGCTGCATAGCTGCATTTTTCCAGTTGCCAAATATGTTAATGTAGTTATTTTGGTGATTACTGGCACTATGACATTTCTGTGCTATGTAGGAGAAGTTAGCATGTCTAAGATCGGTCACAAACACCATCTAATGTGTTGCAGCATCTTAACTCACTGTCATGCATTGCGTACAACATATTTCTTCTCCCTTTTCATATATTGTCCATTTTCTCCACTGCTAAAGAAACTCTTGAGCCTCTTAAAAGTCCTCATCCGTACTCCTAACAATTTTGGACCTTAAGGCCTCCTTTAAAGGAACACCCCCCTTTTAAAAAAATAAAAAATAAATTAAAAAAAAAAAAAGGTTATTTTCCAACTCCCCTAGAGTTAAACAGATGAGTTTTGCCATTTTTGAATCCATTCAACCGATCTCCGGGTCTGCCATTAGCACTTTTAGCATAGCTTAGCATAAATCCCTGAATCAGATTAGACCATTAGCATCTCATTCAAAAATTACCAAAGATTTTTGATATTTTTCCTATTTAAAACTTGACTTTTCTGTAGTTACATCGTGTACTAAGACCGACAGAGAATGAAAAGTTGCGATTTTTTAGGATGATATGCATAGGAACTATACTCTTATATATTCATACTTTCTATGAATGGAAGCACACCAGTGGCGCCATGCTAACCTCCTACTGATCGCCTAGAATGAGATCGCTGCTCATGATCATTGGAAGAGGAATTTTGCTCTCTTTATGAGAATGTTTTTGCAGTTTGTGTGGCCGCATTTAAAACGGACCCTTGACACACAATATTTTCCACAAACATTGTCCTCGGCACCCGGAACAGAACGGGGTGACCGGAGGCACAACAAAAGAAACTTGGGGGCTGATCCAGCTTCGGCGGAAGCTGTTCCCTTCCTCTTTCTTCTCCGCAGATCAGGAAGATGCCTGTGGCACAGGTCCAGTGCTATCTTGGCCTGGGGTCCCTGATGCTTAGGAAAAAGGTTGCGTCTGGCCGGGAGCGATTGACGGGGCTCAGGCTTGGGCACCAAGGGGGAAGCAGAGGGCACAGGCTTCATGGGTTACTGAGTCGGTGAAGACTTGGGGTGACTCGGAGCAGATGAAAAGCTGGAGCATTTAGGCAGGAAGTGGTGCATCGCCTGGGACGACTTCTGTGCCACAGTAAAATGCTCAGCGAAACCCTCAATGGCAGAGGCAGAGGGAACCTGACAGCTCCTCTGCACCGCAAGATGCCAATCCTCACCAGGTCACACGCAGCCACGGCGGGGCTGGGTGGGAGAAGAGGACAGGACAAGCTTCTCTAGGGGGCAAGCGTGAGGCATGTGAGCTCGCTAGGTTCCTGGGAGGAAGAAAGCGGGAGGGCGCGAGGGGCATTTCTGAAAAGAACGCTATCCGCGAACGCAGAGAAGCGAGGCTCATATCCTCGCAATGAGGTCATTCCCTCTCTTTGAGCGTGGCTTCGACATGGGTGGGTGCCGTGTGTGTGTATATATCTCTTTCTTTCTCTCTCTCTCGTTTTCATATTTATTCATTTTGATTAGGGCTGGGTGGTCAAAATGTGTTAAAATCACTGATCCATATATGACTGTATCGCTCATTGCGTTCTGACAGTGAAGCCACCGGAAGTGTTTGATCTGCTGTCTTACTATTCTCTTATTGGCAGAGAGCACCATTGAAACACAGCCAAACCACTGACTTAAAATCACACGATTTGAAGCGTATCAGTCACACAGGATTAGTTATTTCTTTTTTTTGTTATTTATTAAACTTATTAGGATTAGTTTTTAGGATTTTTTTACATTTTAATTTTTTACTTAAAATGTTATCTGCAATGTTTGTGTTTTCGGAAAAGAAAGGCGATATTTTAAAATAGTTCAGGTGGGTTTCTGTTGCACGGAACGGAACTGTTGCAAGTTGCGCAAAATGAAAACAAAGTTATGCCAGCAGTGCACTAGTTTAAAGTTCCGAGCTTATCAGATACACGGAGGCTATTACGCACGCACACTGGATTAACTATGGCAGAGACACCTAGCAGTGAAACTCTGTTCCCTCCAAAGAAGCGCCTGAAGTCGGCAGTTTGGGATTAGTGTGGGTACACAAAGAATGACCAGGGCGTCACTGAAGATGACAGATCACCTTTTTGCAAAATGTCCCGTAAAAAGGTTGCTTCTAAAGGATTGAATACATCAAATTTGATGCAGCAGTGAGAGTTGTGCGCTTTCAGTGCAATGTAAACAAAGCTGCATTTAATGTTTGTCAAGTGTAAAGACAAAATTAGATGAATTATTAAAAATTATTAAAATGATTATGTATGAATGAAAGTTGATGACAATAACAGTTCAGTTAATATGTTAATATTAGTCTTTTATATGATTAATAATATTAAATATAGTAGAAATATAATTGTTAATGTAATTAAATACAAAAGGCCCTGATGTAGGGTGGGTCCTGCAGCCTTTGACTCCTGGTTTTGTTACAAAAGAATATATAGTGCTCACTCATATTCAACTGATTAGATTAGATTAGATTAGATTCAACTTTATTGTCATTACACATGTACAAGTACAATGCAACGAAATGCAGTTAGGTCTAACCAGAAGTGCAATAAGCAGTAAAGTGCAGGGTATAAGTTAAATAATTTAAGTGTAGGTGAAGCATTTCTATAGTAATATATTACAAATGGATACGTACTATGAACATAATATATTGATGGCTATTTGCTACAAGCAGAAATTTACAAGTGGAGTATGTACTATAAACAATATACAGATGGTTATATAATATAGACAAATTTACAAATGGAGTATCTACATAGTGCAATGATGTGCAGTGTTATATTAAATAGTGAATAGAATATAAAATACTGCAAGTGAAATTATGAGCAGAAGTTAACCAGAGGTAACAGTGCAGTGTATGTAATGAATTGCAGTATAATATATGCTGCAATTATACAATGATTGAAGTATAGACAGACAGGTAGTGCAAATGAATATTAGAAAGTCCCTTAGTGCATTTGAGTGATCCTGTGGTGCAAATTCAAGTTTAATAGTGCAAATACAAGTGTAATAGTTTATTGAAAGAGGTATGAGTGTGATGAGGGGAGTGAAGATGTGAAGGAGATGTAGTGGAATCAGCGAGGGGCAGAGTTTAGTAAGGTGACAGCTCTGGGAAAGAAGCTGTTCCTCAGTCTGCTGGTTCTAGTCCGGAGGCTCCTGAAGCGCCTGCCGGAAGGCAGGAGAGAAAATAGTCTATGGGCGGGGTGAGAGGAGTCCTTAAGAATACTGCGTGCACGAGGCAGGCAGTTTTTCCTCTGCAAGTCTTTGATGGCAGGGAGTGGAGTCCCAGTGATGCGTTGGGCAGTTTTCACCACCCGCTGCAGTGCTTTTTGCTCCGCAACAGAGCAGCTTCCATACCAGACTGTGACACAGTTGGTTAGTATGCTCTCTATTGTGCAGCGGTAAAAGTTCACCAGGATGGCTGAGGACATCTGATTTTTCTTCAGTGTCCTCAAGAAGAAGAGTCGCTGGTGGGCCTTCTTGACCAGGCTGGAGGTGTTGGTGGTCCAGGACAGGTCTTCTGAGATGTGGGTCCCCAGGAACTTGAAGCAGGAGACACGCTCAACAGCCATCCCGTTAATGTGGATGGGATCATGTGTGCCTCCTCTCTCCTTCCTGAAGTCTATAATCAGCTCCTTAGTTTTGGTGGTGTTAAGGAGCGGGTTATTTTCTGTGCACCATGTGGCCAAGTGCTGGACCTCCTCTCTGTAGGCAGTCTCATCGCTGTTGCTGATGAGACCGATCACCGTAGTGTCGTCTGCAAACTTGATGATGGTGTTTGATCCATTCAAGGCTCTGCAGTCGTGGGTGAAGAGGGAGTAGAGGAAAGGGCTCAGCACACAGCCTTGTGGTACGCCAGTGTTGAGCATGATGGTGGTGGAGCAGGTGAGGCCTGACCTAACATGCTGAGGTCTGTTGGTCAGAAAGTCCATAATCCAATTGCAGAGTGAGGTGTTAATGTCCAGATCTCCAAGTTTAGTGATTAGCTTGGAGGGGATGACGGTGTTGAATGCCGAGCTGAAGTCGACAAACAGCATCCGTGCATAAGTGTTGTTATTGTCCAAGTGTGTGAGTACAGAGTGCAACGCTATGGAGACTGCATCCTCTGTGCTCCTATTGGTCCGGTATGCGAACTGGTGTGGGTCGAGTGAAGATGGGAGACAGTCTTTCAGGTGTTCCAGGACCAGCCGTTCAAAGCACTTCATAATAATGGGTGTGAGTGCTACAGGGCGGTAGTCGTTCAAAGTCATCAATTGAGATGTGGACCTAGCATATTTATTTTTACTGTACTGTATTATTTTTTTTAAGGCAGCTATACTGTTGAAGTCAAAAACCAGGTAGCTTTTATTTCACTATGTTAGTACTCTGGTCCAAAAAAATACACAAAATGAAAATACACAATTTTGTAATATAGTTGATCAAAAGAGCCTTTTCATAGAGGTCCAGCAGCCTTTGACTACATTTGTTTTCTTTAAAAGGGAAATACTTAACTAATATGCAGCTTGTATTTAATTCCAAATAGACAAAGACTTTTTTTTTTTTTTTTTTGATTATTTATTATGAGTGTTAGAGTATTATTTATGTTTAAGTCAAAAACCTTTTTTCACTTTTCTTTAATTCCAAAGAGAGAAATGGATGTGCTGTATTATTTGGTTACTGAGTCCATGTCTGTTTCAAAATGCAGCAATAAATACCATTTTAAAATATAAGGAGTTTTAATGTGATTTTTATAAACTAATAGTGTTGTGAAATTAATAAATGCATAATAATTGTGATAATCGTGATAACCGTGAAACGTCTTGGTTACGTATGGTAACCCTCGTTCCCTGATGGAGGGAACGGAGACGTGGTGTCAAAGTGACGACACTAGGGGTCGCTCTAGGGAGCCCAAACACCTCTGACAGCTTTGAGAAAAGGCCAATGAAATTGGTGTGCAGTATTTGCGTAGCCAGCTCCGGCCCGGACATCCGGGCATAAGAGGAGGTGGCTAAGCACTGCTCATTGTTCTGATCTGAGGAGCCGAATGCCACTCGGCTACACTCAGAGGCAGTCCGAGGTTGTGGCAGGGGGACACCACGTCTCCGTTCCCTCCATCAGGGAACGAGGGTTACCACACGTAACCAAGACGTTCCCCCTCTGTCGTTCACGTTCGACGTGGTGTCGAAGTGACGACACTAGGGGTCCCAGTTGAAAACGCCACAACCAGCGGACTGCGTCACGAGTGCATGGAGTGCAAATAATAACAGGTCTTGCGTGTTAAATAAATGCAACTCACCTCTGCGTGACCTTCCAATGCCCAAGAGCTTCAGCCAGCCTTTCCTCACCTTTGGTTGAACATCCTGGAGAACATTGGGACAGTGTCCGTCCTCCCCGGGGGGGGATGGGCACTACGGAGACTACACCCTGCCCGGAGGGAGGTTGTCGTGTGGAAAATACACCTGAGGGCTCGCACTAGGGGAGCGATACAAAGGGAAGATCCTGAGACAGGCTCCGCATAAGGAGAGACTGCTGAGCTCAGGATCTGAGACAAAATTGTCTTTGAGGGAAACACCGCATCTCTGGGAATATAGGTGGAAATACACACATGGGGCCGCATTAGGAGCCACTACATGTGGAGCACCAACCTATATGAGAGTTCACAAGAGGCAATCTTACTTCATATTAGATTCTGATAGCTAGTTCCTCCGCCGAACATAGCTACGTTGCGGGTGCAACATGATGGAAGTGTCGTTCAGGGTTCACACCAGGAAACTTACTGAACTGGGGAAGCGTCATCGCCCGTAGGGAACAACGCTTACGGCAAGCTTCTACACCGTGTCAGCTTCAGGAGTCGCCAGGCTTGCGTTCAGGACTCCTGAAGAGACTGGTTCTACACGCAGATTGTAGAACCTGGCAAATGTGTTAGGTGTAGCCCAACCTGCAGCTCTGCAAATGTCTGTTAGAGAGGTCCCGTTCGCTAGCGCTACCGACGCTGCGATGCCCCTGGTGGAGTGGGCGTGCCCCTGGCCTGGTAGGCCAAACGAATCGCATCCACAATCCAGTGGGAAATTCTTTGTTGGGAGACAGCTTTCCCCTTCTGCTGTCCTCCAAAACAGACAAAGAGCTGACTCGACCGTCTGAAGTTTTCAGTACGTTCCAAGTAAATGCTCAGGGCATGGACTGTGCATAACAAGGAGAGGTTGGGGTCGCCTTCCTGAGAAGGGATAGCTTGCAGAGTGACCACCTGGTCCCTAAAGGGAGTGGTGGGCACTTTGGGCACATAACCGGGCCGGGGTCTCAGGATAACGTGAGAGTTAGCCGGCCCGAATTCGAGGCACGAGTCACTGACGGAGAGGGCTTGGAGGTCTCCAACTCTTTTGATCGAAGTGAGCGCAGTCAGGAGAGCCGTCTTTTGGGAGAGAGCACTGAGTTCGACTGACTGGAGCGGCTCAAAGGGATCTGACTGTAGGCCCCGGAGGACCACAGACAGATCCCAAGAGGGGACAAGGCGCGGTCTGACGGGGTTCAGTCTGCGTGCACCTTTAGGAATCGTATAACCAAATCGTGCTTCCCAACCGATCTACCTTCCACCAGGTCGTGGTTAGCAGCAATAGCGGCTACCTGGACCTTAAGTGTGGAAGCAGAAAGGTGTCTATCCAGTCCTCCTTGGAGGAAGGAAATCCGTTCGGATGCCACATCTCCGTGGGTTCTCCCCCTGGGAGGAACACCAGTTTGTGAATTTGCGCCATCTGAGGTCGTACAGCCGCCTCGTGGAGGGAGCTCTCGGCTGCAACAGAGTGTTTACCACTGCCAGTGGGAGATCTCTGAAATCCTCCTGGTCGCGTCCAGGGACCATACGTGGAGGTTCCAGAGATCTGGGCGCGGGTGCCATATCGTGCCCTTACCCTGTGAAAGGAGGTCCTTCCTCAGGGGAATGCGCCAGGGAGGAACGGGGGAGAGGAGCACCAGCACCGAGAACCAAACCCTGTTGATCCAGTAGGGGGCCACCAACGGGATCTGCTCTCTGTCCTCCCTGACTTTGCACAGGGTCTGTGCAATTAGGCTCACTGGTGGAAACGCATACTTGAGAAGGCCCTGAGGCCAGCTGTGTGCCAGTGCATCTGTGCCGAGGGCGCCTCAGACAGACCGTACCACAACTGGCAGTGAGTGTTCTCTATCGAGGCAAACAGGTCGACCTGGGCCTGACCGGAAAGACTCCAGATCAGCTGAACCGTCTGAGGGTGAAGTCTCCACTCGCCCCGAAGCAAAGTCTGTCGGGAGAGCACGTCCGCTACCCGATTGAGTTTGCCCGGTATGTGGGTGGCTCGTAGAGACATTGTTTCGACACCAAAGGAGGAGATGGCGGGCTAGCTGAGACATGCGAAAGGAGCGTACACCGCTCTGGTGATTGATGCAGGCTACAGTCGCAGTGCTGTCTGTTCGGACCAGCACGTGTTTGCCCTGAACCAAAGGTCGGAACCTCTTCAGGGCCAAAAACACTGTCAGCAGCTCGAGGCAATTGATGTGCCAATGCAGCCGAGGGCCCGACCAGAGCCGTGCAGCTGCTTGCCCGTTGCATACGGCGCCCCAGCCTGTGTTGGATTCATCTGTCGTAACCAAAATGCGCCTGGACACTTGTTCTAAGGGCACCCCGGCCCGCAGGAATGAAATGTCTTTCCAAGGACCGAGGGTTTTTAGACATACAGGTGTGACGTGCACCCGGTATGAACCCTGGCGCCATGCCCATCTCGGGACTCGGGAACGCAGCCAGTGTTGTAACGGTCTCATGTGCCTCAGGCCCAGCGGCATGAGGCTGAGGATGCCATGAGGATGCCATGTGACCCAGGAGCCTTTGAAATTGTTTGAGGGGGACCGTCGGGCTGCGTGAGAGCTTCTGGATGCAGCTCAGCACTGACTGTGCACGCTTCGGGGAGAGCCGTGCATTCATGGCAACCGAGTCTAGTTGTACACCGAGAAAAGAGATGCTCCGTACCGGGGCGAGCTTGCTCTTTTCCCAGTTGACCCGAAACCCCAGATGGGCCAGATGGTTGAGAACCACATCCCTGTGTTTGCATACCAACTCCTGAGAGTGTGCTATGACCAGCCAGTCGTCGAGGTAATTGAGAATGCGGATGCCCACCTCCCGGAGAGGGGCAAGGGCTGCTTCTGCGACTTTCGTAAAAGACACGGGGAGACAGGGAGAGCCCAAATGGAAGGACTTTGTACTGAAACGCTTGACCTTCGAAGGCAAACCGCAGGAAGGGTCTGTGTCTTGGAAGAATCGAGACATGAAAGTACGCGTCTTTCAGGTCTATCGCCACAAACCAATCCTGGAATCTGATACACGTGAGAATGCATTTGAGCGTTAGTATCTGAAGGGGAGCTTGTGAAGGGCCCGATTCAGAATCCTCAGATCCAGGATTGGTCTTAAACCGCCACCTTTCTTGGGTACAATGAAGTAGGGGCTGTAAAACCCTTTCTTCATGTCGGCCGAGGGGACCGGCTCTATCGCGTCCTTCGCCAGAAGGGTTGCGATCTCCGCCCGAAGAACCGCAGCATTCTCGTCCCGAACCGCGGTAGAGAAGATGCCGCTGAACCTGGGCGGGTTGCGTGCGAATTGGATAGCATAGCCGAGTCGGATGGTTCTGAGAAGCCAGCGAGAGAGGTTGGGTATCTCGAGCCAAGCTGTAAAACTCTCTGCTAACGGTCTCAGGGGGACCACCGACGTACCTCGGGTGGGTACAGTGTGACTGAGTTGCGGTGAAAGCCCTTTGTTCGGGGGCGTGCTGTCCCGGAGGACACAAGGCCATAACCGACATACAAGGATCCGTGAGAAGATCGCCTGAGCTCAGGGGATCGACTGACGGATGCGTTTGTTTCTCTGTCAAAGTATGCAGAAGCGCAGGTTTTGCGGTTGAGCATGCTTTGATGTGTTTCGGTGGCTGGGTACCCCGGAGGGACCCAGCCATGGGAGGATTGACCATCGAACCGACAGACAAGGATCCATCAAAAGATCGCCTGAGCCCTGAGCCAGTCTGGAGAAATGGGGGCGTCAAGAAAGCGAACTTTCTCAGCGTCCTTCATTTCCGCCAGATTTAGCCAAAGGTGGCACTCCTGGACCACCGTAGTGGACATCGCTCTACCCAGAGCCTGCGTTGCGACATTTGATGCTCAGAAGCATACACAGAACTGAACGCAGTTCCTGCAACACTCTGAGGCGAGATCTCCCTTGTGCAGATCTTATAACAGTTTGCCTGGCAGCCAGCAGGATGGCAAAAGTGTGCATGGTGGACACAGCCTGTCCAGAAGACGTGAACCCCTTCACGCTCTGGACGAGAGCCTACGTGGTCCCACCAGGGGGCAGGGCATCAGATATGCAGCCGCTGTACTGAAGCGCCCACCCACCTGGAGAATCCACGAAGCCCCTCGCGCTGGACCGCCGTCGAGGGAAATGAGGGAGGAGGACCTGATATATCGTGTTTCAGCCGAAAAAAGGCCTATCGCGATATAGTCAATCTCGTACGTTACCGAAGCCATGAACACACAGGATGAGGCGGAAGGTTTTTCCTCACTCAAACCTGATGTGTTTCGGTTATCTTGTTCAAGCACGCCCACCACTTTAGCGTCTGCTCAAACTGAGACTCGCTCCCCAGCTTGCTCAGTCGAAGCATCAGCTTCCCATGGTTTAGGCCCTCCCTCCGATGCTGCAGCCAACCTCTCAACCAGCTTTTAAGGTTTTGAACAGAGTAAAGTTGTAAAAAGAACTAATAATCTGTCCCAAAACCTAAACGGGGGTCGCGAGGAACGAGCGATCCGCGGGGGGAAACCCGGCGGAACTAACTCATTTCCTATTGCTCGCCATCGACGCACATCGCAGCGGCCCTCGTACCCGGAAGTAGAAGGGCCGAACGGAAAGCGGCTTCGCGGCTCGTGAGCAGCAACCCATAGTTATGTTCCCTTCCGCAAGCAGAACACAAACTATCAACGAAGCAATGTATCAGCGTGAGACTAGCTCAACCCTGAGCACAACGATCGTGCCGATTGTTATTGTTTACGAGGAAACCGCAACCAGGAAGACACGGACGGAAAGGCATATGTAAACACACAATCCATCCGCGTCGGCTCTTTCAGAGAAATGACTCCTTTTCAGGAGGAAAAGCTCTTTAGAGATCGTCGTCGAAGCACCCAGGGGTATTCTCGCTTACCAATAGGAGGGTTAAAGGGAGAGACCGCTGCTCGTGCCATAGATCCAATGACGAAGAGGTGAGTAATGCTGTTTTCCCACTAAGAGAATACTGCAATACTGCACAAGAAACAGAACAATGAGCAGTGCTTAGCCACCTCTTCTTATGCCCGGATGTCCGGTGCGGAGCTGGCTACGCAAATACTGCGCACCAATTTTATTGGCCTTTTCTCAAAGCTGTCAGAGGTGTTCGGGCTCCCTAGAGCGACCCCTAGTGTCGTCACTTCGACACCACGTCGAACGTGAACGACAGAGGGGGAACCATGATTATTTTTCAGACTATAATCGTACCAACAAAATCTATAATCATTGCATCCCTACTTCCAATATTTCATGCATCATGAACGGCGATCTTGCTTTGCCTGCTACACAATTTCTCCTCTTTGTGTTGGTCTTCAGCATTTTTGGCCTCTGTTAATAGCCTTTTAGAGTTGGTTTATTGGCCCAGTTAAGGAATTAAGAATTAGTTGTGTGTTGTTAATAGTTCTGGAAGTTCTCCAACCATTAGTCATTTATCATTGATAATCCTTGTAAAGTTTATACAATTTCTATTCAAGCCTCTCAATAATTTTCAATAATCAGTACATTTGTAAAGGATTTACTAATGTTTTTCCTTGAGGCTTTATATCTAGTGAAATATTAATTACAAAAAAGATTACCTGATGGAAAATAAACAGCAAAGCTTTAGTGATTCTGTAAAATTCTGTGAGTATTTACTAGAATTTGGAGAATTTGTCTGCATGTAAATGAGTTTGTCCTTAGGCTAGAGTTTTGAATGCAAGGTGTTTGTGTTCCCTATGTCCATTTATGAATCTTTATCTCCATATCCACATGCCTAAAAGCAAAAATGAAAATTAGACACTGATTTTTCTTCTGACTTATAAATAATTTTATAGGGTTTAGTGTGATCATCAGAAATTAGAAACCCAGTGGACTAAGTGAGGAGAAAGAGGCCCAGATGAAGTTGTAATTATTGTCCAATAAGTGTCAGCATAGAAATATAAATGAATACTAAGACCTCAGTACATCAAAAGAAAAATGAACAAGTGAAGTAAACACTTGTTGACAACAGAAGAAAAACAAAGCTTGAAAAGCATTCACATGATTGAGAAAGAGAGATTCATAGTCAATTATGATTATGACATTTTGATTTTTTACATTTTTAGTGTAGGTCTATCTGGAAACTTTCCATTTTATGGATAAAAAAAAAAACAGATTTCTCAAAATAAAACACTAATTTCTCAATATATGAAGATTTAAAAAAGCATTTTTATCAGGCTCTGATGTATAAGTTTCTACCTAAGTACCGGCACTTCTGATTGGGCTGAGACTGGGATTTTGGCGAGTTTGAAGTGAAAGTATTTGATGAATGTATAATGTGTTGAGAGCATTCACTCAGTATTATCTTATTTTTGACCGAGATTGCTTTTAGGGGGTTTTACATCTGAACTCTTCATATATTCTTTGATGTTCTACAAGAAATAAATGTATGGCTTTCTACATTTCTCAGGAGCCCCTTCAAGAATAGGCGACTTTGCACAAAAAAATACATTTTGAAAAATGTTATTAACCAAACAGTACAGTTTTACATTGCCATCAATTGTATGGTCAACAAACACACATTTATCAGAATACCTTTTATGTTCCTCACAAGAAAGAAAAGCAGGGCTTCCTGTATCTCTGAGGAGTTGCTTTAAGAAAAGCTCACTTGTCTTTTCAGTCGTCTTATCTACCTTGAGTTTTTTTTAGCGTTCACCTATATGAGGTGGCACATAGACAAAAACACACATGCCTCTTTCTGTTTCTGCTGTTTGCGCTGTGGTGGATCAGGTCAGTAGAGTCCCTGCGGTGTGCCCATGACTCACTGACCTTTCCCTAACCACAGGAGCTCATTACCTTCATCCGTACAGGAAGTTTATCTCCATGTTTGAGTGTTTACGTATGGAGACAAAAGAAGACCAGACATCTTACCTATTTCACATTTATCTATAAAGGTATATGGCATAATTTCTGCAACCGTGACACCAAACTAGATCCCAAAAATGCTCTTACATCAGCTAATAAAGTCTGCCATTGTCGATCAGTTCCTACCAAACTCACATCTAGGGCTGGACGACAAAAAGAAATCAAAACCAAAAGTCAGAACCTCTAACCGACACAATTTTCTAATGTTGGTTATTTCATTTTTTTTTTTTAATCCTATTAATACTTTCCCCTCCAAAACATACTACAACGTGTGTAGTCGACGCTATATGGACGTTCATGACCTTTGTGCTTTCATTTTTGAGGGTTTCGCACATGAGTTGTGCTTTAAAAGAATTTAAACTTTTAAACGCAGTGTCACTCATCTATTGCCAGTTCCAAAACAGTCAATTTGAAGACCCCAGAGGCAGGCAAGCTTAAGTTTGGGGCAGATCAAACACTGCCTACCTGAGTTACAGCAACTTCCTTTTGAATTGCATTAATAGCATGCTTTAACACTTAGCTAAGCGTTGCTAACATGTTTTAGCTTGTGTATAACATGTTACTTCCTGTTGCCTGCAGGTGGCGCGATGACTATAACTAAATATGGGCATGGACATGTGTACAGGACATGACTATTATTACACGTGTGAAGTTACAGCAACTTCCTGTTTTATGGCAAAACATCAAAATTTGTCGGGCCGTCAGGGACACGCCCTTCGACGAAAACTCAAGATCTTCGCAATTTAGCGTCACAAAGGCCTTATGATCACATTCACCTTCACATTCAAGTTTGAAGATGATCCGAACTGCAGGAGGAGTTTGTTAAAATACACAAAAATTGTGCAGGAAATTCAAAATAACGGACTTCCTGTTGGGTTTGGGATGTTGTGCCAGGAGACTTTTTTGTAGGTATTGGTGTGTTACATGTATGTACAGAGTTTCGTACATGAAACGTAGCTCGAGGTGCACTCAGTTAAAGTTTTATAGGTGGTGCTATAGAGCCATTTTGCCACACCCACTTCTGAAACCCATATCAGTTGTAAATCTTTGCCTGTTCTGGCATGTGTGCAAAGTTTCATGAGTTTGAGCATGTTTGGGCTTCTAAAATGCAATTCACTTAGAAGAAGAAGAAGAAGAAGAAGAAGAAGAAGAAGAAGAAGAAGAAGAAGAAGAAGAAGAAGAAGAAGAAGAAGAAGAAGAAGAAGAAGAAGAAGAAGAAGAAGAAGAAGAAGAAGAAGAAGAAGAAGAAGAAGAAGGACGCCTTTTCACTCTCGTGAAAGATCTTCTGGAATGGGCTCAAATCCTCTACGCTCACTGAAAGCAGACTGAACCAGGGTGTAGACATGCTATCTCGGAGCAACATCCCCTCGGATGAGCGGATGCTCCATCCCTTGACGGTTCCGAAAATATGGGATATCTTCGGCAGGGCAAGAGTCGACCTCTTTGCCTCAGGAAACAACTCTCACTGCCCAATTTATTTCTCAAAGGAACAGGACGCGTTGGCCCACAGCTGGCCCAACCTCCTCCTTTACGCCTTCCTCCGTTCGCCCTGATTGCTCAAGTTATCAGGCGAATCAGGGAACAGAGACACAGAGTTCTGTTGGTGGCCCCACTCTGGAAAAACCAGCACTGGCTAGACCTAACTTAGTTATTGTCAGCAGCCCTGTGGCCCATCCAACTGAGACGAGACCTTCTTTCTCAGGTGAACAGGACTATTTGGCACCCCAGACTGGAACTGTGGGCTCTACATCTATGGCCTCTCGATGGGAGCCTGCAAACCTCCCAGAGAATGTCTTAAATACTATATCTCAGGCTAGAGCTCCGTCTACAAGACGGCTTTACAGCCTTAAGTGGTCTGTTTTTGCTGCCTGTTGTACAACCCGCAGCGCAGACACAGCTTCCTGTGACATATCACTGATATTGTCCTTCCTGCAAGAGCTGTTGGAAAAGGGTCGCTCCCCTTCCACACTCAAGGTAGAATGTAGCAGCCATAGCAGCATACTATGCTCCTATAGTCGACCAATCAGTGGGGAAGAACAATTTAGTTGTTCGTTTCTTGAATGGTTCCAGAAGGCTCAGCTCGCCTCGGCCCCTCACTGTCCCTTCTTGGGACATGCCCACGGTACTGAGGGCCCTGAAGGTCCCTCCATTTGAGCCACTTCAGTCTGCTGACCTCTGCCCTCTAACGTTTAAAACCACTCTACTCTTGGCTCTAGCATCAGTAAAATGCATGGGCGACTTGCAGGCTCTCTCTGTGAGTCCATCCTGTCTGGAATTTGGGCCAAACGACTCCAAAGTCGACCTGAAACTGAGACAAGGCTACGTACCAAAGGTACCCAAGTTATAACACTCCTGGCTCTTCCCCCGTCTGAGCAAGACCAGGACTTCTTCCTCCTCTGCCCAGTCCGGGCATTGAGGACCTACATTGAGCATTCAGCCCCATTTAAGCAGTCGGAACAGCTTTTTGTGTGTATCGGCAGCCGCTTCAAGGTGCTTTCGGTCACGAAACAGTGTTTCCCCTAGGATCATGGCTTTGGTGGGGGGGATGTGCGGGTTATAGGTGGTGCGGCAAAACACTCACACAAAAACTCATGAATCATAGTGTTTATATGTTTCTTTTAATTACAGTGTAACAATATATTATAACATCTGAACAATTACTGTACAATAACTTAACAACTGTACACTGAACTAAACACTAAACATCAGAATTATTTTAATATGTCAATTATCCACAAAGTGTGCAGCTTTTGTCACTGCAGGGTATCTTTCGACAGAACATTCCTAAAACCAAAAGAAAACTGAAATAAGCCCCTGTATATTCTGTACTGTACTGTATTCTATCTATGTATCAGTGTATCTATCTATCTATCTATCTATCTGTATGTCTATATAGCTAGCTAGCTAGCTAGCTATTAATTAAGCAATTTATTTATCCATTCGTTCATTCATGCATGTATGTATTTACTTATTTACCAAGATCAGTCTTGTACAGCCAGGGGGAGTATTTCCCCTCTGACAGCCAAGCTGGGTCAAAACCTGTCATTCGGTGGTGGCTAGACTTTTGCTGCTTGTCAGGGGCAGGACATGCAGCACTTGGGCTCTTTTCTCTACTTTGACTCGGAGTAGGAAAGCTACACCGGCTGCTACTCGCAGCAGAACAAGTGTTGTCATCTTCACCACCCTGGGAGCGTTTAAAAAACGCGGATATTTTTGCCTGCTTTTCAGCCTGATGCGACGCGCGGTCTCTGTCCGCTGGTGGGTGTGCGCGCGCAAGTGTCTGTGTGTGTGCGCATCGGGGCGGAACTCCGCTGTGCGCGATACGGAGGACAATTGTAAACGCGCAAACATGGAGACAGAAATTACATGCCATCGTATAAATAACATAAGGCTATTTAGTTTAATAAAAGAAAAAAGCACAGAGCTGTTGTATAGGAAAGATGATCTTAAATTACTTCTGTCGTTATTCAACGAAAATAAAATAAAATTAACTTGACCTTCAAGGGGGGCGGGGGGTGCAGTTGGGGGGGCGGGGCGCCCCCCTAATATAATGGTAGGGGAAACACTGAAACAGAGACTGTCCAGATGGATAGTTGAGGCTATTATGTTGACCTACTCCTCCTTGTCCCATCGGAGTGAGAGCCCACTCGGCTAGAGGATGGCCTCGTCACTGACGTGGTCTAACGGTGTAGCCATGGCAGATATTTGTGCGGCGGCAAGCTGGGCCTCCCCGTCCACATTTACCAGGTTCTATAATTTGGATGTCCAGGCTTTACAGGCCCGAATCCTTTCGACTAATGGCTATACTGCCAGCCTTCTTGGTACGTTCTTGGCCCTTTGTCAAGTGCAGAGGCTTTACTGCTTTCGGACAGACTTTCGGTCATGACCTCTTAGTTCATTGTGAGCTAAAGTCTAGAATCGCTTGAATGTTAAGAATATCACATAAAAGATGCCTCTATAAAAGGTAAAAATTCATGTGTAAATACATTTAAAGGGAGAAATTTTATCCCTTAAATATTGTTGGGGTACTCAGAAGAATGTTAAATGCCCCAGGGGGTATGCTGCTGTAAAAACGTTTAAGAACCACTGGTGTAGGGTATGTCGTCTGACCATTAAATCAAATCCTGGGATTTTATTACATCAATTACTGCTTCAATTATTTAGAAACAGAGTAATTATTATTTTTTTAATAATAATAATAATTCAATAAATAATAATGTAATAATATTTTAATGTAACAGAAATAATTTAATAATTAATTTTATTAGTCTAAGTACAGCACCACTCTACATTAAATAAATAAATAAATAAATAAATAAATAAATAAGTAACAAATATTTTTTTAATGGGTGGTAATAAAAATGTAAAGAATTATTTTGTAAGAGTGGAGCTCCATAGAAAGTTTCCATAAATTTACGCTTCAGGTGTCATGTACAGAAACTGCCAAACCTCATATTTATACAAATGGTCATTGCTTCCTTTCCACATTAACTGTGAAAAAGATTCATCACAAGTGAATTATCTGAATCAACCGACCAAGAATCACACACCAACACTGAAATAAGACCACAATCAATGCTCAAATCAAGTTGATTAGTCTGATGCTAAGATGACTAAAGATACAATAAAAGTCTCTCCCTTACCCTGTCTTTCATTCTCCAGCTCTGAGCCAAAGCTTTGGATCCCTCAATCTTCTCTGTGTGGCGTTTCTTCATGAAGGCCAGTGGAAGGTTCCAGTCTGTCATGTCCACCTCTTCCTCCTCCGCCAGACCAACCACAGGGGAGTGAAGCAGCTCAGCATCCATTTTCATAAGGAATCTGAAAAAAAGGACATGAGAAAATATTTTTATTGTTTTTGAAGAATTCTCTACTGCTTAACAAGCCTGCATTTACTTAATATTGTGAAATGTTTATTACTATTTAAAATAACTGCTTTCTATTTGAATATATTTTAAAATGTAATTTATTCCTGTGATCCAAGCTAAATCTTCAGCATCATTACTCCAGTCTTCAGTGTCACATGATCCTTCAGAAATCATTCTAATATGCTTATTTGAACAAAAAAAAAAAAAAAATCAAACATTTACTGTTTTTTATGTACTTAGGATCAAATAAATGCAGGCTTGGTGAGCAGAAGAGACTTCTTTAAAAAATTAATTAATTAATTAATTAATTAAAAAAAAACAACATTACAAACATTACAAATATTACGGTCCAAAAACTTTTGACTGAAGTTTATATGACTGTGCCGATAAACAATATCATATCGAATCGCAATAAAATATATGTCGATAACGATGATAAGCTCGTTTCATTTTTACTCGATATGGATTAATATAAGAGCCAATCACACAGCAGAAATATGCAACAACAGCCAATCAGCGTGCAGCTTTTAATGTTCACGTCAAAGAACAAAGTCAATTTCCTGCAGAACTATGCAAAGCAAACTCGACACAAGAATGACAAAAATGAGTGGAAGCAGTCATGAAAGTGAAACTAACCTCAAGTTATTATCCAAAAATGATGAAGATGTCAACAAAAAAGGTAGCACGAATTCAGTAATATGGAAGTGGTTTATCTATTTGAAAAGCTCTCTCATAATGGAAGCGACACGCATGTGGTGCGTCACGCTCGTTTTTTTCCAGGCGCGTCCGCACCACATCACGACAAAAACATCAACTTTTCAGAATGCCGCAAGTGAACCGCGCGTCATGTGACAAGGAACAACCAATCAATCTGCTTCATCCTTTTCCGTAACAACCATTTTAAATACATTTAATCGACGAGCTATAGCAAGAGATTTTTAGTGCTAGAAATTCATTTAATCCTTTGCCTAAACTTCTGGGTCTTAATAGAGAGTGTGGGTCCTGGTTGCCTAGCAACAGCAGACGCCTATGGGAGCAGAAGCTACAGAATGCTTTAGAAAGGAGAAAGCGGCGCGTACAGTGTTTTCTACACTGTAGTCTTCCTGACAAAAACAATTTAAAAGTTTGACAAATTGTGTGCAATTTCTAGTTGTATAGTTTTATGTTTACATTTTGCACATTTAAATTACCTCTTAAAGCCACACGATGTACACAGACTTGTCTTTTTGGAAAAAAATGTATGTTTACATTTTGCACATTTACTTTCATTTACCTTCTTTTGTCACAACTTTTAGTTTTTAATTTATTTTAGTAAGTTGTCTTAATTTTTTAAGCCCAAATGTGTAATCTGTTTTTGTTAATAAACTATACTTTACAATGTAATTAATGAACCCTCAAATTGTTGTGGCTTCAGTCATAGTTGGGATACTCTTTTAAAGCTGGTAGCATTAACAGTTTATTTATTGAAATATATATCGTTATCGATCAATATGGGGAAAAAATATCAAGATTACATTTTTGCCATATCGCCCAGCCCTAAACAGGTCTAAAATGCATAAAGTAGATGTTCTATCAGACTAATGTCTCTGGTTACTCTGGTTACTCATGTAACCTTAGTTCCCTGAAATCAGCTGATGCTGTGGGTAAACACATTTCTCCTACAAATACTGAAACCTTGCAATAGCCAATGGCAATCAGGCATGCAAATCTAAGGTGGTCACACCCTCCTCTATAAGGTAGTGCTGAACTTCATTTTCTCAGAACCTTTTGAATGAATAACTGAGTTATGAAAAACCCTAAGCAAAAGTAATACAGCATGATGAATGTCTCATTCCCTCATTTCAGGGAACCAATGACACATTAGTAACCAAAGAAAGCAGGTAGCTATGGTGAATGTATGAAATCATGCCAAGTTACTATGAAGGGTGCTTAGTGTAAGTGGAGCCAAGAGCCCTAAACACATTGTCCCAAAGCAGGAAATTACTATGTCATAGTGGTGGGCGATATGGCAGAAATATAATAGCACAATTTTTTTTGTTTTTTTGTTTTTTCCCAAAAATATCACGATTCACGATTATGTGTCATGTTGGTTTTACCATTTTGCAAGTTGTCTGAGCAGTACAGCCAAACAAATTTCCCTGTTTTAAAACCCAAAGCCTTACAAGGTAACAAAATATAAAATAAAACGAATGGCAGATGTTTAGGCCAAAAATCTTTGTCATTTTTTTATCTTTCTTATTAAGAAATAAGATCAAAGATAGGCTACATGTTACAAACAAATATAACATACAAATAATAAACAAACTTTAATTTGCAGGTACAGCAGGTGTATTTGGCAGTAGCATTCAATAAATTGAATTAACAAATATAAAAATAAAACATACTCAGTTACTAACGTAACCTCGGTTCCCTGAGATACGGGAACGAGTACTGCGGCGTAAGCCGCTATGGGGAAAACCTGTTTTTCTCCGAAGACAGAAGCACTTTTTAATAACGCAGTTTTAACTGCAGAGCTATTGGTCGAGTCAGTGATAACTGAGCGAACCAATAGCTGAGCAGCCGTGCTGCGCACACCTATGGCAAAGCAGCCCGCCGAAATCTTGCGCGATGCTAGCAGGGACGACAAGCGATTCTAGACGTTAGTTCTGTAAAACTAAGAGGTCATGACCAGTGTCTGCCCAAGGGGGTACAGCCTCAGCACTTCAGAAAGGGCCAAGAGTACCTGGATAGATTATAGAATCTGGCAAATGTGGACGGGGAGGCCCAGCCTCCCGCCTCACGTTTCTGATATGGCTATGCCGCTAGACCATGCCCAAGACGAGGCCACGCCCCTAGTCGAATGGGCTCTGACTCCGATGGGGCAAGGAAGACCCAAGGAGGAGTAGGCCAGCATGATAGCCTCAACTATCCATCTGGACAGTCTCTGTTTTGTGACCGGAAGCCCTTTAGAGCGGTCCCCGAAACAAACAAAGAGCTGTTCCGACTGTCTGAAGGAGGCGGAATGCTCGATGTAAGCCCTCAATGCCCAGACAGGGCAGAGGAGAAAGAGGTCCTGATCCTGCTCCGATGGAGAAAAAACTAGGAGCGTTATAATCTGGGCTCTGAAAGGAGTCGTGGGTACCTTAGGTACGTAACCCTGTTTTGGCTTCAGGACGACCTTGGAGTCATTAGGCTCGAATTCCAAACAAGATGCACTCACTGAGAGCGCCTGTAAGTCGCCTATACGTTTCACCGATGCTAGGGATAATAGCAGAGCGGTTTTGAACGTCAAGGGGTGTAGGTCTGCAGACTGGAGCGGTTCAAAGGGGGAGCCCTTAAGGGCCCTCAGCACTGTGGGCAGGTCCCAAGAAGCAACTAGTTTGTTCTTGCCCACTGACTGTCCTGCTTTAGGAGCATGGTATGCTGCTAAGGACCGCTACTTAGACCTTGAGAGTGGAGGGTGAATGATCCTTCTCTAACATCTCTTGCAGGAAGGACAATATCATAGATATGTCGCAAGAGGTTGGATCTGCACTGCAGGCTGTGCACCAGGCCGCAAAAACAGACCACTGAAGGCCGTAGAGACATCTTGTGGACGGTGCTCTAGCCTGAAATATGGTGTTTAGGACATTCTCTGGAAGGTTGTCAGGCTCCCAACAAGAGGCCATAGACACAGGGCCCACAGGTCCGGTCTGGGGTGCCAGATTGTTCTGTTCGCCTGAGAGAGGAAGTCTCGTCTCAGGGGAATGGGCCATGGGGCTGCAAACAATAACTGAGTTAGGTCTGCTAGCCAATGCCGGTTCTCCCAACGCGGGGCCACCACCTTCCATCTGGAGATTAGTCCCAGGGAAACACCCTCTTCCAGCCACTGAGTTTCCTTCCAAGGGATGAGAGCTGCTATGCAGGCTCGATCCACCTTGATACGGAGGCGTCCTTGGCGCCACGCGTGGGCTGGTATCTTTGGCTTCAGCCAATACTGGAGGGGTCGCATTCGAAGCAGGCCCAACCGAAGTACTGGAGATGCTGCAGCCATGAGCCACGCTATCTTGGGCTGGGGTCCCATAACCAACTGTGTTTATATGTAATCCTTGTGTGGTTTTTGGCTTTTAGTGTGCTCGCTTCAGGTGTACGTGCTTGCCAGAACAGTGCGCAGACAAAAATAACGTTTACCAGCAAGACTATAAAGCACATGCAAATAATGTACTTTTGTGATTGCGAATAAGTGCAAAGTTAATGCATCTTGTGTTCAGTATATTAAGATGGATGCACGCTGTAGCACGATACTACAATATTTTTTTCAAAAGCAGATCATAGAGACATTTTAATCGTTTACGATCAAAAAACGTAATGTCGCACACCCCTACTATGTAATTTGACAGAACCATTGTAGCCAAACAATATTAGCATATGCTACATATCCCATAATAGTGATTAGATTAGTGATAAGATTAGTGAAAGACGGACTCTCCTTCACTAAGCACATAGCCATAAATTCATTTTTATTTTTTTCACATTGAAAGCGAAAATTCGGTGCAAATGTTTGGCGTGATTATGCTGTTGAGTAGAAACAATAGATTCCTATGGGGAATCTCGCATTGTGTGATCCGAGAGCACTGTCCATTTTCTTTCACGTGCATGAGTGTTATGAGTAGCCCGTTTACTCTAGATCTGTCAATCATGTAGCCTATCTTCTGCTCTTCCATATGAAAAAATTGAGAGAAACATTTTCTGCACATGAAATACGAAAGCAAACAGAAATGAGAATAGATGCCAATGCTTTCAGTACTTCACTGATAAGCTTAACAAAACCACTTTCATAATCCCAGACAAATTTAATCGAGTAATTAAGAAATAGTTCTGCGATTATAAAAGCTGTTTTGCACAAGCGCTCAGTGAAGAGCAGGAAGCAATGATCACTGTAACCAATAACAATCATTTGTTGAGTGTGTAAACACAATGGCCAATCAGCAGTGTTAAAGAATCCACTTAAAAGTGTACAAATGTTAGCGGGAAATGAATGTTTTTTTTGTTGTTGTTGTTGTTTTTTTTAAGATTTATTTTTGGCCTTTTTTGGCTTTATTATGACAATTTTTATTACAATTTTTGTACCAACGAGCACTGAAATCGGTACTTTTGACAACACTACGTTCACCTCTCAGTGTTTCCTCTACATTCATTCTGCTGTGGTGGGAATGAATGTAGAGGAAACACACACCAAAAATCATCCCCACCATGGTTGCAGCTTCTCAGTGACATCTTAATAGTGATGCTGCTCACGTCATTCACAGTCGGGTAAATAGCAGAGAACACAAAACAGGACTTACTGTTACTGTCTTGCAGGTTCTGCGCTTATAATGCAATGACAATGTATAATTTGCACATGCTCTTAAATTTTGCCTATGAAAGAGAACTCAATACAGTACTCGCTTGCTCAGATAAACTCAAATAAACAGCTGAGTGACAGGTTTTAATAAATATTAAAGAAGTTTGCAAAAGTGATATATTATAAAAGTTAATATTAAGTGACATACGTTGTCTGACTGTAACACTACTGCCTGATTTTGCTCTATTTCATCAAATAAAAAAACTAGTTCCAAACAAAGTCACAGATGAGCGGTTGTGCATCTTCGAGCAAACAGTGGTTTTTCATTCATGAATGAAAGTGTGTTTTTAAATGAATCAATGTGAATCGTTGAATCAAATGAGTTTCAATTACACATTCATAAAGAAGTCACTTGCTTCATTCTCGAATGAATCAGACGTTCAAATAAATCAATTGAATGAATGATTCAGGGGTAAAATCAGTGACTTGCCACCACCTGCTGGCAGTTTTAGTTTCATTTTTTAAAACAGAATGTTGGTTATTTAAATAATTGAATATTTCTATATTTAAAATTGTATATTTCAAACATTAATCTTAACATGAATTAATGAATTTAATTGCACTCTTGCCACCTCTGAGCCTCATTAAACATCTGAAAATGTAATCCAATTATGTGTTCTTATGTGCCATCTCTGTAGTACAAATTAATTTATTAATACTAATTTAATATTATTATGAGAATATTTTAAAAATGCCATTATAAAAGATAAAAAACAATTTTTTTTTTATTCTTATTTTATTACTTACCATTTACTTTTCTTTTTTAGTTAAAATAAATTCTTGGGTGGGGAGGGGGAGTGGTCCATGGGAAATAGTCCTGCCACCACAGCATAGATAAACTGCCTAAATTACAACTCCCAATCACCCCTGAGTCAGGACATCTTTGGAGTTCTTCACTCTTTAAACCCAAAACCTTGAAACCATCAAGACTTTAATCCGAGACTGCATCCGGACACTTGTCCACAACCAAGGCAATGCAAGTATCGTACGTTTAACTAAAAAGAGGTTTAGTATAAGCTAGAGGTCGACCGTATCGGTCGTATCTGTATCGGTTTTGCCGGTTAATCGCCACCGACAGTTGATTGGCAGAACTATCGGTTATCGGCAAAAACCCATCTTGTTACCTCATTATTGGGAATTTACTTATATTCAGCCCCCAGACAACAGAGGAACCAGATCCTGGCAAATGGGCGCATCCCTGCACACAAGACAATCACCTCTTTGGGGTGGATGCCCAAGACCTCTTTAATAAAAGCCACTGACTAGGACTTGGAGAGAGCACCCTCGTCCACCTGTTTGTAACGGGTCTGGACGAGCCTGTCAGTTGGGAGGTGCTGGGAATCTAGATACATGATCCTATTGGGACATGGTCGACCATGTCATCAGCATCCTCCACTGATGTTGGTGAGGGAGGCGGTGCCTGCCCACAATGTTCTAGAGGCGGCAGTGTCCGCGGTGCCCGCTCACGATGTTCCCGAGGAGCCAGTGTCCACTCTCCATCCCTCCCGAGGTGGCGTGTTTGTTCACAATCACCTCCGAGGCAGCGGTGCCCCTCACTGGTCATCTGCCGGGGTTCCCGAGCCTCCAGAACACAACATAATCAATCCATCAACAACCCCTTTGCCACCATTGTACACTGCATGCAACACAATACATTTGTGAAAAAAAAATATTAATTTGCAAGTTTTTGTTGAGGTCACCAGTTGGAGACTATATAAACTGAAATGTTATGACTTCACTTTTTTTTCCTGATTTTTTTGCGATCACATATTTTATGTTTACGTATTAAACTGAAATGATGTGCATCATAGTTTTAGTAGAAAAATGACTATCAAACAGTTCTCATCTCTGCAGAACAGCAGTCTATATGCCGTGTTATGTTAATATGTGAACTTCATATTTGAAGCGCGCTTGTCGTGCAGTAATCACAAAAAGCTTTGTGCTTTGTTACCTTTTAATAAACAAAATATCACCTTTAAAATTATGCTAAATTCACAAAGAAATTCAAACAATAAATACGGTTTTGGCACTCCTTAATGCTGCAAGACCGATCGCTATAGTTTTGCGGCTCAGTTCAAGCGGCAAGTGAACCCATTATATTTTTCTCTTTACTACTATATTACGAAATGAACATGCATTTTATAAGCATGTTCATAGGCTATTTTATAAGATAGCCTACAGTACAACTTACTGAAATGCCTTATATAATCGCTCACTCTGTGCTTCAAACTGCAGAAACTATGTAAAGCTTGTAAACATTGCCACATAAAACGAAACCTGAGCCCCGTCAATGCTCCCGCTCTGCCAGATGCTACCTGCTTCCTAAACGCCAGGGACCCCGGCCCAAGCTAGCGCTGGACCCTGCGCCTCCAGTCTTCTTGAGCCAGGAAACAGGAAGAGGAAGGGAACAGGTTCCGCTGAAGCCGAACCTGCCTTCAAAATGCCTCTGTTGCGCCCTCTGTCACTACGTTCTGTTCCGGGTGCAAAAGCCACTATGTTTGTGACAAATTCTGTGTCCAAAGGGTCCATAGCACACGCACCCACACAAACTGCAATTCTAATGGCAGAAAAATAAAAACACAAACATCCCCAAAAAGAGAGCAAAATTCCTCATCCGAACAGTGATCTCAGACAATCGCCTGACTTCATCCAACCCCTCGCCACACAGGCAGAGGCCTGGCAGGCCATCCCCGGAGTGTTAGACTTTGTTCTGGGTATAATTCAACGAGGCAATTCACTCCAATTCACTCTTCAACCCCCACGATTCAGTGGCATGGTAGCCACTTTGGTTCGAAGCACACCAAGTAAAGAAACTGCTGGAGAAAGGAGCCATGGAAACTGTTCCCCCAGCACAGAGCGCAGCCGGCTATTACAGCCAACGACTGGCTCATTCTTGCCCAGTCCGAGAACGAGCTGATACGTCACAGGACCAGCCTCAGCCACTTAGAGTGCCTTTTGCCAAGAGCGCACTGTCCCCAGCCAGCGGATCACTTTTCTGGGAACAGTCTTAGACTCTACTCAGATGAGGGAGGTAGTCCCGCCAGACAGAGCTCTGGCCATTCGGCGGCTCGCGCCATCCTTCAAAATCGGAGCCCTCCGTTCTCTCAAGACATTTCAGAGGATGCTAGGCAGACTCCACTTCCTGTGACATATCGCTGATATTGTTCTTCCTGCAGCAGCTCTTGGATAAGGGACAAACTTCCTCCACTCTTAAGGTCTATGAAGTGGCTATAGCAGCGTATCACGCTCCTATAGGCGGCCAGTCAGTGGGTAAGAATGATCTTGTGGTTAAATTTTTTGAAGGGTTCTAGTAGACTAAACCCTCCTTCGCCCTCTCACTGTCCCTGCTTGGGACCTACCCACGGTGCTGAGCCGCTTCAGTCTGCTGACCCTCGCCCTCTAACGTTTAAGACTGCTCTGCTCCTAGCACTAGCATCTGTTAAGTGTATGGGTGACCTACAGGCATTCTCTGTGAGTCCCTCCCACTTGGAATTCAGGCCTAACGACTCTAAAGTCATCCTGAAACCAATGCAAGCTTATGTACTGAAGGTACCTACGACTCCCTTCAGAGACCAAATCGTCACATTCCTGGCTCTTCTTCAGTCAGAGCAGATACTTGGGATACGATGGTAAAACGGTTGGAAGGCCGAATCTGATGCATTCAGAGATTTTTTTTGCTGAATTACCGCTGGGTGTAAATTGCATTAAGTCACCTTATCTTCTCTTACAACTTGAGACAAGCGTCCCGCACATGCAGCTGACATAAACCACACTTTCGATAAACGATGTCCTAACAGCCAGGATTCCCACACAACAAGTCTGCTAAAGTCCAATTTGTGACCTAATGACTCCTTTGAGCCGATTCATTTGTGAATTATTAAAGCAATTGGTCTGCCCGTTGGTATCTGAATCGGTGTATAACAAATCATTACTCAGAAGAACATACACATCTGAAATGAGAACGTAAGTGTGCTTACCCCCTTTAGTAAGAGTGGTTAGTAAAATTGATCCTTAATAATCCACAGTATTTATAGGCCTATGACAATGTGTAGTAAATTATGATTCTCTATCTGTGCACGTCCTGCCACTCATAGATATAAATACACACAAAAGCACACAACATACAACAAATCTTTAATTTGGCCATAATTACAGGTGCCTGTCTTATAAAAGAACGTTATAGCTGTAATAGCTGTAATAGCTGCTAATGGTAGATATTTTGATGAATGGAAAATTAAAGTTTTTTCTATGTATAAACTGTTTATGTAATAAATTACGTTTTCACAGTTTGTGTTGTCCCCCTATCAGTGCAAAATTAGCACAAATTAAAAAGGATTCATACCAATATTGTCCAAAACCCCACTTTGCTAGGGCGTTTCCAAACTTTTGGAGGGCCGTGTATATGCTGTGTGCTCTAGATCATTGAGCATTGCACCTGTTTAAAAAAGGGGACCGAGGCGGCAAAAGCATAACCAGTGTAACGAGAGAGGGGGCCCCATAGGGGGGATGGAGAGATGTCACTGCCTGTTATAACTATAACATTCATGTTGGTTTAAATGGTAGGCTATCTGGGGCCCCCTTAAAGTGTGGGGCCAGGCATTTGCAGGCTTATAAACGCTTATAATGCTTGAAATTCTCCAGCACGGCAACCGCAAATGACTTTTAACAAGATTCATTTGTTTAAAACACCCTAAATTATTTTAACGTTTACTATATAACCATTATTTTGCTAATACACTTCTAAATACAAAATACAACTCTATGGAAATGAATAATTTATTATCTCCGTGAGCGATGGCTGAGATCGTAATGCTGATATAACATACCAGTTGAGAAATGCAATAAAATACAATGTTTTGCTTGTTATATTTCAATATTCCAGAGAATATTATTCAGTGAATTAACATTATCCAGTGAATCATTCTTTACTCTTTATATTTAACCTACTAAAACTGTAGTTTAAAATTAAGTTGATATGACTCCTGTTCTTTATTTTCTCCATTTGAAAACATTAGACATTCTACATTTATTTAATTTGCTTGTTAGTGTTGCAGCTGATGCTTTTTATAAATAAAATGTTTTCACTGTTGTAATATGAAAATTAAATTTAACATGAAAGACTGCTAATTTTCAAAACTTTTTTTAAGATGTCTGAAAGGAGAAAGTCAAAGTCAAATCAAAGTGAAGTGTGGACTTACTTCACATAAACATGTAAATAATCTGTATCGGTTCTAAAAAAAAAAATCAATTTCGGTCGATCACTAGTTCTGAAGTTGGAAAAAAAGTATAGTTTTCACTTTAAGTGAACCTTAGTTCCCAGGACATCTACAAGATGGATTAAAATGCTGATGCTGTAAAGGAGGGGAGTCATAAACACATAAACAAAAAAATACTACTAATAAAGCACATTTATTCTGTGGCACTTAAAAAAATAACTTGCCGCTAGGGCTGAGCGATATGGCAAAAATGTAATTGTGATAATTTTTTCCCATATTAATCGATAACAATATATATTTCGATATATTAACTGTTAATGCTGCCAGCTTTAAAAGACTACCCAACTATGACTGAAGCCACAAAAATTTGAGGATGCATTAATTACATTTTAAAGTATAGTTTATTAACAAAAACAGATTATACATTTGACCTGAAATTAGGACAACTTTCTAAAATAAATTAGAAACTAAAAGTTGTGACAAAAGAAGGTAAATGTGCAAAGTGTAAACATAAAAGTTTTGTAAACATAATTTGTAAGTAACACAATTAATGTTTTTTCTCTTCCAGAAAAGTCTGCCCACGTCGTCTGGCTTTAAGAGGTAGATTAAATGTGCAAAATGTAAACATAAAACTATACAAATAGAAACTGCACACAATTTGTCAAACTTTTAATTTTTTTTTTGTTAGGAAGACTAGACTGTCAGCAGTGTCTGGCTTTAAGAGGTAGATTAAATGTGCAAAATAAAACTATAACATAAAACTATAAAAATTTCTAGCCAGTGCACATAATGTGTAAAACCTTTACGGCATATTTTACAGATCGTTTTAATCTGTATCTTGTAGCTTTTCAAACAGCTAAACCACTTCCATATAACTAAATTCGTGCTACCTTTTTTGTCAACAATTTAATCATTTTTGGATAATAATTTGAGGTTAGTTTCATTTTCGTCGCTGCTTCCACTCATTTTTGTCGTCCTTGTGTCGAGTTTGCTTTGCAAAGTACCGTAGAAAATTTACTTCTTTGACCATTTGAACATTAAAAGCTGCACGCTGATTGGCTGTTGTCGCATATTTCTGCTGTATTATTGGCTTTTACATTAATCCATATTGAGTAATAATGCCTAGAGCTTATCATCGTTATCGACATACATTTTATCGTGATTCTATATGATATCGCTTATCAGCACAGCCCTCCTATAAGAAACAAACTAACTATTACTATTAACAATGCCACAGCCCTATCCAGCACCCCAACAAAATAAGGTCCATAAAGACATAGTTGGATGACTTTGGTGAGCAAAAACGTGACTGGCCCACACAAAGCACTGACCTCAACCCCACATTTGGAATGAACTGTAATAGAGACTGCAAGCCAGGATTTCTTGACCAACATCTGAGCATCTGAACTCTTCTGTTGTAGAACCTTTAAATTTACCATAAATTTATTTCATAAGTTAAAAGTGCCATTTACAATATTTGTGTTTTTGGCACACAATGTAGAAATTTGTTATTTTTTAAATTAGCTCTGGGAGCACCATAATTACGCAGTATTAAGTAATTAAAGTCTTGGGGGTTTTTAAATACAGGTCCTTCTCAAAAAATTAGCATATTGTGATAAAGTTCATTATTTTCTGTAATGTACTGATAAACATTAGACTTTCATATATTTTAGATTCATTACACACAACTCAAAGTAGTTCAAGCCTTTTACTGTTTTAATATTGATGATTTTGGCATACAGCTCATGAAAACCCAAAATTCCTATCTCAAAAAATTAGCATATCATGAAAAGGTTCTCTAAACGAGCTATTAACCTAATCATCTGAATCAACTAATTAACTCTAAACACCTGCAAAAGATTCCTGAGGCTTTTAAAAACTCCCAGCCTGGTTCATTACTCAAAACCGCAATCATGGGTAAGACTGCCGACCTGACTGCTGTCCAGAAGGCCATCATTGACACCTTCAAGCAAGAGGTCTGTGGGAAGGAAAAAGTGTGGCAGAAAACGCTGCACAACGAGAAGAGGTGACCGGACCCTGAGGAAGATTGTGGAGAAGGACCGATTCCAGACCTTGGGGGACCTGTGGAAGCAGTGGACTGAGTCTGGAGTAGAAACATCCAGAGCCACCGTGTACAGGCGTGTGCAGGAAATGGGCTACAGGTGCCGCATTCCCCAGGTCAAGCCACTTTTGAACCAGAAACAGCGGCAGAAGCGCCTGACCTGGGCTACAGAGATGCAGCACTGGACTGTTGCTCAGTGGTCCAAAGTACTTTTTTCGGATGAAAGCAAATTTTGCATGTCATTCGGAAATCAAGGTGCCAGAGTCTGGAGGAAGACTGGGGAGAGGGAAATGCCAAAATGCCTGAAGTCCAGTGTCAAGTACCCACAGTCAGTGATGGTCTGGGGTGCCATGTCAGCTGCTGGTGTTGGTCCACTGTGTTTTATCAAGGGCAGGGTCAATGCAGCTAGCTATCAGGAGATTTTGGAGCACTTCATGCTTCCATCTGCTGAAAAGCTTTATGGAGATGAAGATTTCATTTTTCAGCACGACCTGGCACCTGCTCACAGTGCCAAAACCACTGGTAAATGGTTTACTGACCATGGTATTACTGTGCTCAATTGGCCTGCCAACTCTCCTGACCTGAACCCCATAGAGAATCTGTGGGATATTGTGAAGAGTAAGTTGAGAGACGCAAGACCCAACACTCTGGATGAGCTTAAGGCCGCTATCGAAGCATCCTGGGCCTCCATAACACCTCAGCAGTGCCACAGGCTGATTGCCTCCATGTCACGCCGCATTGAAGCAGTCATTTCTGTAAAAGGATTCCCGACCAAGTATTGAGTGCATAACTGAACATAATTATTTGAAGGTTGACTTTTTTTTGTATTAAAAACATCTTTCTTTTATTGGTCGGATGAAATATGCTAATTTTTTGAGATAGGAATTTTGGGTTTTCATGAGCTGTATGCCAAAATCATCAATATTAAAACAATAAAAGTCTTGAACTACTTCGAGTTGTGTGTAATGAATCTAAAATATATGAAAGTCTAATGTTTATCAGTACATTACAGAAAATAATGAACTTTATCACAATATGCTAATTTTTTGAGAAGGACCTGTATCTGAATACCAATCAATGTGGTCAGTTTTGATAAACATGACACAATAACATTAAGCGTACATTAAAACAGTTTTTACCATTTAAAAAATTTGTGAGCATCAGCAGAACCGTAGGTGTTACAACATGAAACATAGTTGTTAATGCAGCTGTTTAGAAGCTGTGCTGACTAAGTCAGCTGGCTGCTCTCAAAACACTCCTGCAGTACTTCGATGCCATGCGTCACAGTGGCATGCTGTTGCCTCTGTCTCAAGTCAAATGTTGATCAGTCTATACAGCACCACATGAAAGCAAAGACAACTATTGCTAAGGCTATTGGCTTGACAGGTCTCAGTTATATCAGTAAATTTAGCCAATGAAATGTATCATGTCCTAAATAAACTAAAGTCTATTTCAAACTATCATTACAAACATTTAGAACAAAACTACCTGTTTGTACCTCATTCAAATGGATTCAGAGAAAATTGTTTGCAATCATCATTTCCGGTGTTACCAGTGGTGCAATGCATAGGCTCACAGATTTCAACTGCATAGTGATACTAAACCACTCATGTTGAGATAGCCTGCATGTACTTTAGAGACAAAAGAAACAAAACTGAATTCAAAAACCTTAATGAAGACCTTTTAAAACCACAAAAAATAAGAACTGACCAATTTAAAAACTGAACTGAAAGTTGCCAGCATATCAGTCTACCACGCTGAGAGTCAAGTTACATTTAAACCGATTACAACAGAACTGAAGAAGTGGTGCTTCTTGCTGTGCAAGAATGTGCTGCTTCACCCAATAGTCATGCATATATAAAATACCATGGTAACTATAATTACAGCCTAAATACCATAATTACTGCAGTTACTTTTACATTGTAAAACCATCATTTAAAAAACAGGATGTCCTCTAAACTCTGTGTCACCAGAGTACAACAATTCTACTAAAGCAAATATGGTAGCATTTTGGCAACATGTTGAATTGTTGAAGAGAAACTGGGCTGTTTTGTGAATTGTACTCGCACCTCTGATCGGCAGAGTTCTCCAAAGCTCGAGCTGGAGATGCGCTGCGTCGGCGGACGATCACACAGATCACTCCCGTCAGCAGCTTAAATGGCAGCGTCCACAGCCTGTAGAGGATCTGCAGGCGCCGGATCAAGAGGTGTTTGCAGAGGGATCTGCGATGGCTTTCCTTTTGGTTCTGGGTCAGGCGCAGCGGCCCATCATCATCCTCAAACACACACTCTGCGTGAGCCACGGCAGGCGTTCGATACTTTAATCCAAGGGTCTCTTTCCGTGCACTTTCTGTTATTTTTTATGATAAATCAGCACTGTAGAACTCTGTCTAATTTTAATCAGACTTCCAGCCGAGAATGTTTCTCAACATTTGCGCAAGGGCGCCGCCATCTTGAGGTAGACCCAGAATGCACTGCGCACATGGGGGGGGGGGCTACGTATGATGACGTCAACGAACACGTCACCGCTCTTTATGATTTTTAAATCAGCATCACAAAGTAATTTGATAATAATACCCCGATTTTCCTCAGTCAGTTTTCTATTGTTATTTTTTTAAATAATAACTAAAGGTGAAACGTATATACAATAAACAGACAACAGATTAATTTTTTTTTTTTTTATTATTAAACAATGTCATCATACAATACAAATTCTATAACAATTGCAACAATGACAAATATTTTAAATGCTAAGGGGAGACAGATAAAATCAAAAGAATATATTAAACAATACACAAGCTTGCACAACTCGAGTAGCTTTGTTTTTCTTTGAGGACAGTATTGACTCAATATAGTATTTCACTTCATTTTTAAAAGCTATAAAACATGGAATTTGTCCTGAAAATTTACATTTATGAATATGAAATTTTGCCATTAAAATAAAAAAAATAATAAAAAATGCATGGGTCTGTTTATCTTTAGAATTTTCAATAATACCAAAAATAATATTTTTCCACTGTAAAACAACATTTTCATCAACATTCTCAACAATAAAATCAAGTACATTTCGCCAAAAGAAAGACACATGAGGGCAATGCCAAAATAAATGAATAGCAGACTCTGGCTTCTGGTTGCAAAAGCTGCATCTGACATCTATATCTTTTTTAAATTTTGTCAAATAAAGTTTAGCAGGATATACTCTGTGAAGAAGTTTAAAGGATACCTCTTTGACCTTATTTGTTAAGAGATATCGATTAGGCAAAAGCCAGACTTTTTTCCAATCAACATCACTCACAAACTGATTCCAATATGCAATTGCGTTTGGTTTTGAAACAACATCCTTCTGAAAAAGGGCTCTTATTGATCTGTTACAATTGTTAGAATGATCAGAGAAACACATTTTACCTATAGGGGTGTGGATGGGTGAAGGATCTCTAGGGGATTGCTCATAGTTCAATCTTTTTTGTTGTTTAAATAACATACATATTTTTGTAGAAACTGCACCAAAAACAGATGCAAATTCCTTTGGTGGTACAGGAAAATTATATTCGATTAAGAATTCCTCATATGTAAAAAGAAGATCATCTGAATTAAATAACTGGTCTACCAAAACAATGTTGTTTCGAAACCAGTTTTCTAAGGAAATAGACTTTTGTTTATATAAAATATCCTTATTATTCCAAATAAAGTAATGGTGAGGTGAAAAATTGTGTTTGAAAATCAAATTCCACTTGAGAAAAGCTTGCCTATGAAATGCAGAAAGTTTTACAGGTATTTTGTTAATATCAAAATTGCAAACAAAGAAAAAATTAATGCCACCCATACTGGATAATATATGAAGGGGAATCATATTCCAAATAGATGTTGGATACTTAACAAGTTGCCTAATCCAATTGATTTTAAAAGTATTATTTAGAATGGAGAAGTCCAGGAAGTTGAGACCACCATTTTCATATGAGTTCATTAGAACTGCTTTTCTAATATGATGTATCCTGTTTTTCCAAACAAAATTTGCAAATATCTGATCAATTTCCTTTGAGATTTTATTATCAACCTGAAGAGCTAAAGCTGTATAAGTTAATCGAGACATACCCTCTGCTTTTTAAATCAAAACTCTACCCCTCAAGGATAAATCTCTCGAAAGCCATTGATTCAACTTCCTCTGAACTTTTAGGATAATCGGATTAAAGTTCAATGAACTTCTGTTTTGTTGATTCTTATTTATTAAGATTCCTAAATATCTGACCTCTGTTTTAACTGGAATATTATAATAAGATGCCACTGAGCAATCCTTGACCGCCATAAGTTCACACTTCTTCACATTTAGAAAGACACCAGAAGCTTTAGAAAACTCTTCTATTACCTTAATTGCGATGGGGATTTGGTTTTCATTTTGAAGAAAAAGCATGGTATCATTAGCTAACTGTGTTAGAATTAGTTCTCTCTACTGATAATAGACATACCTTTAATATCACTGGCTTTAATATGATTAGCAAGAAGCTGACTTATTATTAAAAACAAATTTGGAGAGATAGGACAACCCTGTCTGATCCCTCTAGTCAAATCAAATCTAGCAGAAGTTCCACCCAACAATTTAATTGAAGTGTTACTGTTCTTATATAGAGTTTTAACTGCACTAAGAAAGAAGTTTCCAAACCCAAATTTTATTAGGGAATCAAAAATAAACTGATGCTCCACTGAATCGAATGCCTTAAAGAAATCAAGGAAGAGAATAGGGCATATATTTTATAATCATTATTGAGTAAACTAATTGGACGCCAATTATTGAGAAAAAGTAGATCCTTATTTGGTTTGGGAATTAATGTAATTAATCCTTGATTCAAAGTGGGAGGAAGGCACTGATTACTTATACTTTCATTAAACATTTTTAGCAAAAAAGGGGCCAAATCATTAATAAACTGCTTAAAAAATTCTCCAGTAAATCCGTCCGTGCCTGGCGATTTGTTATTTTTCAAATGATTAATTGCTCTTGTCACTTCTTCAATAGAAATAGGAATATCACAAAGCTCACTTTCATTTTTATCAATAGCTTTCACCTCTACAGAATTCAAAAAAGCATCAGAAGCAGTTTGAGTGAAATTAGATGTATATATTGTTTTATAGAATTCACAACAATAATTAGAAATTAATTTGTGATCCTTAGTTACAATCCCATTCACATTTAAATTACTGATGTTATATTTAATATGATGTCTTTCTAAATTGAAAAAGTATTGTGAATTTTGTTCACCTTTTTCAAGCCAACGACTCCTTGAACGAACAAAGGCACCTTCAGCTTTCTTTTTATATAAATCATCTAATTTGTTTTGTAGAACTAATAGCTGCACTTTCTCTTCATCTAATAACATCTGCGGACATTTACTCAATAATTTTGAAATTTCAGCAATGATATTAGTTTCTTCAGCTTTTTTATATTTGGCCATTCGGCTACCAAATGATCTCAAATATTTAGAGACCTCGAACTTCAAAAGTTCCCAATTCAAGCAAAAAGCATTCTCCACATTGGCTTTATCCCAAAACCTGGAAATTAATGTAGTGACCTCTTTTTTTACCTCATCATACAATAACAATGAATTGTTGTTTCCAGTATGATCCATTCATAAAACAACTTGTATTGGAGAGTTTAATATTTATGCATATAGTTTTATGATCTGTTAGCGGAGTAGAAGCAATATCAACTACTATGTCATCTTTGTTAAGACGTTCAGGCACTAGCCAGAAGTCAATTAGACAACAGATTAATTACAGGTCAGATTACAGGATTATTTGTCAGTGTTACATTTACATATTTCCCCAGCAATAATGTTTACCTACAAAACTATTTACAAGGCTATCCCATATTCCTATTTTAGATGTGCACTTCGGATTTAGAGAACAGTGAACAGGTGCTTAGTCTGTTCCTTTCAAAACCCCTCTGTTGCTTAGCTCAGTTTTAATGTCTTGAATGGTAAGAGATGAAGGAGCAAAAGAGGATACAAGAACAACAAAACATTAATATGTTTCACTCAGTGAATTGTTAATGGTTCCATCATATTTATTTATTTTTTTATTTATTAATTTCCTATTAGGTATCACAATGAATATAACAAAGATCAACCAACCAATTAATTTTACCACATGCAGGCCAAATATTAGGTTAAAAAAATGGTAAAATATGTTTAATGTTTTAAAAACTGTGCCAGCCATTGTTTTAAACCTCTCAAGATTCAACATTTAGATTGTTAGAACACTGGTGCAGATGCAGAATAATAAGTAGTGTCAGTTCTCCCATGTCACTAATGACAAAGTGTTTGATTGATTTATCAATTAAAATTTCAATGTGTCACAGATCATTTGCTCTAGATAACAATGAAACATTTGCACCCTTCAAACAATAAATTAAAAACCAGAGCAACTGGTGAAGCCATCTGAAGTCGATATCTTCTTCTTTACATTTAAAAAAATAGTCTTTCTCTCTTTGAAAACAAACCAATAATACTTTTGACTCATTTCTGTCCAATTAAATACCCTTCCTTTTAATCAGTGTTGGGCAGTAACTAGTTACTAGTAATCTAGTTACTGCAATAATATTACTTTTTGCAGTAACTAGTAGTGTAACTATTTACAAATAAGATTTCAGTAATAATATTACAGTTACTATCCATAAAACAGCTTAGTTACTTTTGATGCCTCAACCCCACTTATTTAAAATCTAACAATCAAATAATTCCTAGATTTTCATCATTTTCACAACTCACACATGCATGTGATGTCCCAAGTATGCAAGCTTGGAATATGGAAAAGCTTACATTCAGCAGAACTACTGCAATATACTGATTTTGACAGGAAAAAAAGATGATCTGAACACTGTTGTATAAGTTGTGGCTTTGCTTTACTCTGGCATTACATCCCACCCACATCCCTCTGATCAGCATGTGGTGCATTATATTACTATAAATAAAACTCTTTTTTTTTTAATTAATCAGTTTCTTACAAACTATGCAATTTGATTAAATGCATAGGCCTAATGAAATGTAATTGTATATGGGTAATGGAGAAATTACAATTAGCTTCAAGCTACACTTGACAGTTAATGAGATTAATACAAGACTTCTACTTGAATGTCACTATCAGCCACTATTTAGTGTTTGTAATAACTTCTGACTGTGATCCAGTGTGAATTTTATTCAAATGATGATACAGTAATATGTTGTTAGTAACATTCTAGAAGAATTTTATGTGAAAGATACAGTTACAACTTTTGTGGGGCATGAAGAAAAAGTGATGTAACTAGTAGTGTAACTAATTACTGTTGCTATAAAGTAATAAGTAACAATATTACTTTTGAAATGAGTGACTAGTAATGAGTAATATATTACGTTCTTTGAGTAACTAGCCCAACACTGCTTTTAATATTAAATAATAATATTTAATATTATTATTAACT
This sequence comes from Cirrhinus molitorella, assembly GCA_033026305.1. Lineage (NCBI taxonomy): Eukaryota > Metazoa > Chordata > Actinopteri > Cypriniformes > Cyprinidae > Cirrhinus > Cirrhinus molitorella. The sequence continues at coordinate 14,850,717 of CM065130.1, read as the reverse complement.
AAATATTTAAAAAAATATAGAAAAAATGTTATAGTTACACATGCCTATAGAAAAGAAAAAAACACTTTTGTTGGGCCATGAGTTAATCTGTTCTTATGACTAACTATGAATCGCAGAATGAGTAACAAACAAGTAACGTCTGATTTTTTTTTTTTTTTTTTTGGTCATTTTAAAAGTTATTTTAACTTACTTTGTCTAAATCTCATTAAAATTAGGGAAAAAGCAAAGTTAAACAGATGAATTATGTATTTTATTTTATTACTAGATGTTAACTAACATGTCAGGAAACATAAATGCTGAAGAAAAACATCAAACTGATTTTATGTGACCAAACACTGCAGGAAATGAAACCAAACTTAGCGAAACAAAGTCTGGGAAATGAAGACCAATTTTGATTCAGCCACCTGAATTTTTATTTGCCCACAAGCAATTATTTAATTTAATTTATAATTACAACAACATTAAAAAGCTTGCATGTGGGGGTCTGGTTAAAAAAACTCCAAACTTAATTTCGACATTCACTAAAGGCCATGAATTGTAAATGTATTAAGTCAACTATTACACTGGTATTTTCATGATTTAGATTGAGATTCCTGCTGAGAGAGAAAACAGACAGACAGACACACACACACACACACACACACACACACACATGTAGCATCAGTTTTGATGTGTTTACAGAACATACATTATCTTTGCTATATATATATATATATATATATATATATATATATACATATATATATATATATATACATATATATATATATATATATATATATATATATATATATATATACATACATATAACCACAAATCATTCATATTCATAAATGATCAAGTCAAAATCAAGACAAAAAGTATTTGTTCTAACAAAAAATTTTTGGTATGCGAATCATTGACATTATGGTCTTTAAAGTGGGCAGGAGTCTCTTGCTATATTATGTAATCCTCTGTGCAAAAAAAAAGAATAAAAAAGATAAAAAAAAAAACACCACACCTACAACATGAGGACACTAAGAAGAGATTTTCAGATTCATCTTCCTCCTTTTTTCTTCTCTTAATAATGAATCATCACATATGAGCATTTCTCTGCGTCACAACAACCTTGTGCAAAGAGGCTTTGATCTCAGAACAAAGGAACTGTAATTGCAGAAGTAGACTGTAAGGAAAAATCAAAGTCTTGTTCTACTGTTGTTGCTCATCTTATTTTCAGTTCTAGCAAAACACACACCCGCATAATTTGCCACAATTTGAAATTAAGGCCTGTTCATCTGTGAAATACAATCACATAGTAAAACCAAATGACAATGTTCAGACAGGGATGCTGTGACAAAACACAATTTGTGAGCATACCCTAATAAAAACTTCAACAGACCTTGCTGTGATTTAAAGAGATTTAGAATTTCCTATGCATAAACATAATGCTTCTTAAACGCACCAGACATATGCACAACAAACTTGGCAGTGTTAGACCAACTTTCACATGTTGTGTGATGATGTGTTTGGATTGTTTATTTTAAATATTTTTAATATCAGTTGTAACTGATACAGTCAAATTATTTTTGTTGACCTTACACAGGGGTGCGTTTCCCAAAAGCATCATTATCCAACTATGGTCGCAAGTTCAAACCATAGTTCAAACGAACATTCGCAAACAGTGTCACAAACTTACGTGGTTAGAAATACAGCTCTAGACCTGTGGTTAGAAGCATAGTTTCTTGCTAGTAAGACATATGGGCTCAATAAATTATGCTCTTGAGCACAATAAGTAAGCTAACATGCAGTACAATCTACAGTGGGTACGGAAAGTATTCAGACCCCCTTAAATTTTTCACTCTTTGTTATATTGCAGCCATTTGCTAAAATCATTTAAGTGATTTTTTTTTCCTCATTAATGTACATACAGCACCCCATATTGACAGAAAAACACAGAATTGTTGACATTTTTGCAGATTTATTAAAAAAGAAAAACTGAAACATCACATGCTCCTAAGTATTCAGACCTTTTGTTGTGACACTCATATATTTAACTCAGGTGCTGTCCATTTCTTCTGATCATCCTTGAGATGGTTCTACACCTTTATTTGAGTCCAGCTGTGTTTGATTATACTGATTGGACTTGATTAGGAAAGCCACACACCTGTCTATATAAGACCTTACAGCTCACAGTGCATGTCAGAGCAAATGAGAATCATGAGGTCAAAGGAACTGCCTGAAGAGCTCAGAGACAGAATTGTGGCAAGGCACAGATCTGGCCAAGGTTACAAAAAAAATTCTTCCGCACTTAAGGTTCCTAAGAGCACAGTGGCCTCCATAATCCTTAAATGGAAGACGTTTGGGACGATCAGAACCCTTCCTAGAGCTGGCCGTCCGGCCAAACTGAGCTATCGGGGGAGAAGAGCCTTGGTGAGAGAGGCAAAGAAGAACCCAAAGATCACTGTGGCTGAGCTCCAGAGATACAGTCGGGAGGTGGGAGAAAGTTGTAGAAAGTCAATCATCACTGCAGCCCTCCACCAGTCGGGGCTTTATGGCAGAGTGGCCTGACGGAAGCCTCTCCTCAGTGCAAGACACATGAAAGCCCGCATGGAGGACTCCAAGATGGTGTAATGAAATAAGATTCTCTGATCTGATGAGACCAAGATAAACTTTTTGGCCTTAATTCTAAGCAGTATGTGTGGAGAAAACCAGGCACTGCTCATTACCTGTCCAATACAGTCCCAACAGTGAAGCATGGTGGTGGCAGCATCATGCTGTGGGGGTGTTTTTCAGCTGCAGGGACAGGACAACTGGTTGCAATCGAGGGAAAGATGAATGCGGCCAAGCACAGGGATATCCTGGACGAAAACCTTCTCCAGAGTGCTCAGGACCTCAGACTGGGCCGAAGGTTCACCTTCCAACAAGACAATAACCGTAAGCACACAGCTAAAATAACTCCGTGACTGTTCTTGAATGGCCCAGCCAGAGCCCTGACTTAAACCCAATTGAGCATCTCTGGAGAGACCTGAAAATGGCTGTCCACCAATGTTTACCATCCAACCTGACAGAACTGGAGAGGATCTGCAAGGAGGAATGGCAGAGGATCCCCAAATCCAGGTGTGAAAAACTTGTTGCATCTTTCCCAAAAAGACTCATGGCTGTATTAGATCAAAAGGGTGCTTCTACTAAATACTGAGCAAAGGGTCTGAGTACTTAGGACCATGTGATATTTCAGTTTTTCTTTTTTAATAAATCTGCAAAAATGTCAACAATTCTGTGTTTTTCTGTCAATATGGGGTGTTGTGTGTACATTAATGAGGAAAAAAATGAACAAATGATTTTAGCAGATGGCTGCAATATAACAAAGAGTGAAACATTTAAGGGGGTCTGAGTACTTTCCGTACCCACTGTATATATATATATATATATATATATATATATATATATATTATTTGTTATTGGTAAAGAAAACATATCTGTACTATTTGCATGTAGGGTCTACCAACAAATAACAAATTGTTTACCTTCTCCAGTACAGTGGTGGATGTACAGATGCTTTTTGTCCCTGATAACACACGTACATCTCGGAGACATCTATTTGATGTCTGCATTTACATCTGCAAGACATAGTTTGCTCATCTGCAATATGTCTACTGGACGTTTCCTGATCTTTAACAGCCATCTTGCAGACGCATGCATGCTATCTGGGAATAGATTAATTAAATATAATAAATTAATTAATTGTATCAAACTTATTGTTTGAGCATGTAACAAAAGCATGTAAGGGATATCCTAGAGAAATCACAGAAATGAAAGTTTTTGACCGCACAAAACGCTTAGTCATGACTCTGAGAGTGCCCAAAAGTTACACCTCAATTGCTAAATCAGTTATTCCCTTGAACAATGATTATAACAACCTCTCATAAGACCATTGCATTTGCGAATATTCTACTTCTGTTGACAAGCATCTTCTGCACCTCTCATATCAGACTGACATGGATCTCTAGTCCTTTTGGATGTTACGCAAGAAATTATGACTCCATGTTCCTTTGTTAGGTAATCAGTCAAGATTTAAACTGTATGTAAACATTTTTTTTTTTTTTTTTACTATATTTTTATCTACATATGACATGTTGGGTGTTATTTGAAGAAGGCACTGAGGGAAGGAGGGTGATTCAAAATTTTACAGTCATACCACGGTGCATTATGTCCAATGCGATTTGGCATCTCAAGATTAAATGCTTATGTAAACGAAAAGCCTGAAAGTGCACTATTGCTATAACTAAATTAAAACTACTCCCAGAAACAGAATAGTTTGCTATGCTTCACATTGTACTTACCATTGTTGAGACAAAACGTCTGAATTGCTATCTCTCAGTTCCACCTTAAGAAATATCTTTGGCATGATTAGAGAGCACGAGCGAGCTGCAGCGGATCTGAGCTGTGCCTCTGCTGCCCTATATAAACCCATACGCGCTGCATAGAATCAGCGGACAGCTCAGAGGTGGCAAACAACACGTTACTCAAACATTAACAAAAAAGGCAACCTGCTATGGAGAGAATCTCATTGACACTTTTTTTGCTCTCTCTTACATATCTGGAAGGATCTTCGCAAGATTTCGGACAGACCCAGTTCATCTGCACGTCCGTGCCCAAGGATATGGACCTGTGTGCAGCCACTATGCAGAACAGCGGACCAGCGGAGGATCTGAAGACCACAGTAATGCAGTTAAGAGAGACAGTCCTACAGCAGAAGGAAACTATCATGAACCAGAAGGAGACGATTAGGGAACTAACTTCGAAGTTGAGCCGCTGTGAGAGTCAGGGTGTTCTGGAGCCCGTGGCTGGAGGTCGGAGGAAAGAACCGGGCAAAAACACAATGGGAGACGTATCCCGCGGCCCGACAGATACTCTAGCCCAGCTCGGACAGACTTTAGCCACGCTTAAACAGAGACTGGAAAACTTGGAGGTATTTATGACCTAATGATTTGGTCTCTTCAGTTTAAGACATGTGACTCCATGTAGTCTTTTACTGTAGCCTAAGCCATATGCTGGAGTCCTGTAGACGCGAACTCATGCGATGCATGATATACCTAATTACTTACATTTGTATATCTGTTTAATATGCAGTGAGTAATCTAAATGGAGTCGAATGACTTGTGTGAAAGTCTTTTTTAGTCAATGTGTCACTGGTTCACGGCAGGCTGTGCTAATCCTGAAATTGGCTTAGCCTATCTAGTCTCTTATAAGTTTGCCATGCGAGTGTTTTAAAGTATTCGTTTGAATACCCCTGTCCTGTTTTCCCGTAGCAGTACAGCAGGAACAACGGCTCTGTCCAGGCGAACAGCCTTAAAGATCTGCTTCAGTATAAGATTGATGATATGGAAAAGCAGGTGCTGTCCCGGGTCAATACTCTGGAGGAGAACAAACCCCTGCAGAAGAACGACACGGATCAGCGCAATAGAGTGGAGTCAACCCTCACCTCCTTACATCAGAGAATTAACGACCTGGAAAAAGGTCTGAGATCTCATTCCATTAGAAATTTTATTTATATGTGATGTATAATACAGCAATGACGCGTTTAAGAAGCATAGAAAGTAGTTACAGTAAAACACAAATGTTTAGTAATGTCGCAGAGGATGGTTTGGGAGGGGGAGCTGCATTACTTAGCATATTGAGCCCATAAACCACAAATGTGATGTAGTCTAATATTGATAGGATAATTAGAACCCACATCCTTCTTAAAGCAAGAAGGCTAGGTCTTGTCTGCATTCGCTGCATGAAGTTTGTTGCTCAAATCGTAGCCTACTTAACCAATGCAGGATGCGAGAGATTCAAAGCAGTGTTATTTCTCTACTTTACTACAACCAACAGCTTCCCAAATTGCAATAAAAACAGATAATGTCCTATGAATATACAAAATAAGTACAAAAATGTCATGAAAAGAAAAAACACAAAGAATGGTAGATTTCTGCTTGCATTGTATTTGGCTAGTTTAACTTTTAAGTAGTCGGTTTGATCCCGGAGTTAATTTATAGAGTAGGGGGTGTGGCATAAAATTAATTGTAGTACAATGAATAGTCCAAGAATAATAATTACAGTCACTTAAGCATCAGAGCAGTAGATACAATCAATGGAATCATTTGAGCATGATACTTTATTTATCATAAATCCTTGTCTAACAGATGTAGAGAGAGATTTCATTTAGATATTAAGGGAGTGTTATAAGCTCTTAACAGTCCATACTTTTTACTCTGCAGGTTCAAAAGGTAGCAGACCACTGGACAAGTTTCAGATAACATTCCCCTTAAGAACAAATTACATGTATGCCAAAGTGAAGAAAAGTCTACCAGAAATGTATGCCTTCTCTTTCTGCTTGTGGATAAAGTCCAATGCATCACCTGGGGTGGGAACACCCTTCTCCTATGCTGTTCCCGGACAAGCCAATGAGCTTGTTCTCATAGAATGGGGAAACAATCCAATGGAGATTCTTATAAATGACAAGGTAAAGTGTCAAAAATAATAATGCAATTGTGTAATTCATAATATGATTATTTGTGGTAGCAGTAGGGTCTATATATATTTAGTCTGTAGCTCTGAGTTTACTTGCTGAGGTCTGTTCATTTAAAAAATAGTATTTTGGCACTTGTAAACAGAAGACCAATAAGAATAATCAACAGTGTAACTTTATAGGTTGCAAAATTACCTTTCGTCATCAACGATGGCAAATGGCATCACATCTGCATCACATGGACGACTCGTGATGGAGTATGGGAGGCATTTCAGGATGGTGTTCTGCATGGAACTGGAGAGAATCTGGCACCCTACCATCCAATAAAACCCAACGGTGTACTGGTTTTAGGTCAGGAGCAGGTAAGACTCAAAAGTATGCTTTTATTGCATACTGCTTTTCATTGATACTGTAAAGTTGCTTTGACACAATTTGTATTGTAAAAAGCGCTATATAAATAAAGCTGACTTTTATGGTTTATGTAGTTTTTATGTAGATGTCTGTTATTGACCTTAGTCACAGACAAAAGTAAATCTATCGGTCATGCTTATTTAGTCTTAACTGGCTTGCCTGCTGTTAAGTAACCTGAAATTGAATGTTTTTTTTTTTGGTTCTCGAAGGACACACTTGGTGGAGGTTTTGATGCAACACAAGCCTTTGTAGGTGAACTGGCAAATTTCAATATATGGGATAGAAAAATAACAGCTGGAGAAATCTACAGCCTGGCAACCTGCAACAACAGAGCACAAGCTGGCAATGTGTTGTCATGGTCGGAGAGTAATATAGATGTGTTTGGTGGAGCCACTAAATGGACTTTTGAGCCCTGCCGTCAGCTCAATTGAACAAAGTGAGGGCCATAGCCAAACCCAGATCCATGTTTCTAGTTTTTGTTGTAGTTTCTTTTTCTCAATTTGACATTTGTGAAAAAGAATTCTTGATAAAACCATTTTAAGGTACTGTAAGAGTAAACCTGGGGTTTCTATGAATACCTAAATATTTCTGTGCAAAACTAAGAATATTTTTTGTCTTTATGAAATAGTTTAATGTTGGTTATTTTGCAAACTTCAAAGATACAGTATTACGCCAGGTTACTTTTAACATTGCTGCTTTATTCATTTATTTGCAAGTGGACACAGTTTCTTTGCTTGTTTTCATGTTCATATATTTTTTCGGGGTGGGGGGCAGCTTAAGAACTGTCTCTTTGGAGCTTTACTGGACAGTAAAGCAGCAGTGCATCAGAACATCACTTTTCCCAACAAGACTTCTCAAAGCCAATCACAAATTATAAAATGATGGGGTATTTGTTAACTGCACTTAGGGGTACCCCGTTCTCACCGGATCTTGCACTGTGATGGACTTGAAAATAAGATGAGAAAAAGTATGTATGTATTTATTTATTTACAAAAGAATGGTTTAAGATGGCACTTCCTTCATTTGTTTCAAATGATCTCACCAATGTTTCTGTAAGAATGTCATTTAGTTGCCAATATGCTTAAAGCCTGAGTGCCTTGAACTGATGTGTCAGTTCAGCACATACTTTAAGTTTGCTTACTCACTATGTTTTGCTTTATCTTTTTGCTTTTGTTGATGAATTGTTTTTATGAAATGTGTTTAACAGCGATTGTTAAGGCTCTGGTGTGTTTTGGCAATAACTGGTGTATTTGTAGTCTGTTCTAAGAATGTTATTCGTACAGTAACAGCATGAATTACCTAATGCTGCAACACCAACATTGGCTTATTGTTTTGGGTCAGGTTTTTTACTGTATTGATATATGCTAAAAGCATGGCACTACTGAAAGATGATGATCTAATTTTTAAATAAAATTTATATATATATATATATATATATATATATATATGTTATTAACTAACAGACTTGTTAACTTTTATGAAAATGTACTCAAGTTTACCCTAAAATCTATCTTTCTCTTATTCTCTAAATCTCACTGACTCTTTTTGTTTGTTTTGTTTTTTGTTTGGGGCGTGACAGACACTGCCATCTGTCATTGGTTTGTGTGTACGGTAATATACTGCATGTTGCAAAAAAGGAAACAGTTCCTCTTATAACTCCCACTTATAAGGAAACTTACGGCATCAATAAATTAGGAACAGAAATAATAAAGGTGCAATCAAACATTTTTAGTGTATTTTTTGCTAGCTGATATGCAGGTCATTTTAGATTTACACTGTCAAGTCAAGTAATGTCAGCTTTATTTATATAGCGCTTTTTACAATACAAATTGTGTCAAAGCAACTTTACAGTATCAAACTGGAAAGTAATATATCAATAATTCAAAAAGAAACTTTAAACAATTTTAGTTTGAGGAAATTAATCAATAGTTCCAAATTAATAAATTGTTTGTCCCCAATTTAGTTTTCCCCAATTTAGTTGTTGTCCCCAACTGAGTAAGCCATAGGCGACAGTGGCAAGGAACCAAAACTCCATCTGTGACACTGAGGATTCAAACTGGATCTGACCTCGCAATAAGCAGGAGACAGACAATATTAGCATAGATTCCATTTTTCTTGCATCAGGTGTTATGGGAAGCAATAAGCAGGAGACAGACAATATTAGCATAGATTCCATTTTTCTTGCATCAGGTGTTATGGGAAGTGTTCCCGGTTCCGGTTGACCTAATTAATGCAGTCTAACAATCCTTTAACTGATTTGAATATTAGAAATATTTAAATGTGCTAAGTGTATGCCAGGTTAAAGAGATGGGTCTAGTCTAGATTTAAATTGACTGAGTGTGTCTGCCTCCCGAACACTGACATCTAGTGGTCTCGTAGAGCATCACACAAAACCAAAAGACTGCTGTTAGTGTCACTGTAGAAATAACAACTGTTCCAGTGTCCCATAAGAGTGAGTACACAGCTATGGAAATTAAATGGATAGTATATATATTTATATTGATGATGCCATCAGGAGAGTGTTCCTAATCTCAGCATGTTACCTGTATAAAAGACACCTGGGAGCTAGACATCTTGCTGACTGATGGGGGATCAAATACTTATTTCACTCATTAAAATGCAAATCAATTTTTTAACTTTTTTGAAATGTGTTTTTCAGTGTTTTTTTTTTTTTTTTCAAACGTACAAAATCAGCAGTTGATCAAATATTTATTTTCCCTCACTTATAATGTGTACATGCAGCTAAAAAACTCAGACTTAATTTATTTTGTTTTCCAGGGTGTAATGCAGGGTTGCCAGGTTTTCATAAGGGGTCCGTTCTTCGTACGTCGCTTGATACATTCGAGATCAATTGACACATCTAAGATGAGATCATCGTGCTAATTACGACCTGGCTAATTTAGTTCTTCGAGCAGACCTGTTGTTGATGATTAGTATAGCTGGATTAAACTGTCTAGGATTGTTGCGCGTTCGTGCGTTTGTTTAAAAGGGGATATGTATCGAGCGTAGAAACATTGATCTTTTAATAAAGACACCGAGAAACACATCAAAGGTTGCAAAAGCCAGGAGAGAGGGCTGGCAAAAAGTTGCTGACAAATTCAATTCGTAAGTGCTTCCCACATGTTATATATACATTTTTCTTCTGTTATTATTTATTTGTTAATTTAATAACGACTTGCTACTTTCATAAATGTCTTTGGTTTAAAACAGCAACCAAGAAAAAGGCTGAAAAAAAAATATATATATATATAGCTGCGAGCAGCGATGGGCGGGCCCTCGCCCTCAGTGCAATCGCCACCCTGGTGTAATCAGGAAAACGGTGCACAGCGGACACATGGATTTACAGTATCGCTGTGACTGTCTGGTTTTAAGGGTTACAGCAATGAAAGGGTTACACTACGACATCAACAGAGTTAAACACACAAAAAATGAACAATACAACTTTAGGGAAACTGTGCATATCTATCTATATAGAAAATTATGGAAATGTCTCTTGATAACCGCTAATGACAAGTTAGCATGGAATAGCAGGGTCATTAATTGATACAAAAGGCTGAATCGCCCTGTGGTAAGTCCACCAGTGTGATATTTCCAAATATCTGTCCACTGTAGTGACCTCCATGTGTGAATAGGTTAATTCTATTAGTTAACAAGAAAAAATAATTAGATATCATTTATTAATGTTAATTATTACTAAGTTCAACATGTATTATGTTATTAAAATGCACAGTTGTATTTTAATATTAGTTTATATGCACTGTGAGTTAACATGAACAGGAATATTTTTATTAACTCTAAAAAACATTAATAAATGCTGTAAAAATATATTGTTCATTGTTAGTTCATATTAGTTAATGCATTAATAAATGTTAACCAAAAAGGAGACCTCACTGTAAATTGTTAATAACACATTTTATGATCCATAAAAAAAAATTGTGATCTATAAGCATTTGTGAAATGTGAATTATATAAACTATATTACCACCAGGACGGGGCAGACATTCTCTTGAGGGAGCCAGTGGAGCGGGCGGAGCGGACAGCTCCCAGGGTGGAGCTGGCGGAGCAGACAGCCTCCAGGGTGGAGCCGGCAGAGCAGATGCCCACCAGGGCAGATCGGAGGCCCACCAGGGCGTATCAGGCGGAGCAGGTACCCTCCAGGGCGGAACGGAAGCACCCCAGGGCGGAGCAGACAGGACAGGAGCCCTCCAGGGGTTGACTTAGAGGGAGGAGCTTCGGCGACGACGCTTGATTCAGAGGGAGGAGCTTCGGCGACGGCATTTGACTCAGAGGGAGGAGCGACGGCATTTGACTCAGGGGGAGGAGCTTCGGCGACGACGCTTGACTCAGAGGGAGGCACTTCGGTGATGACTCTTGACTCAGAGGGAGGAGCAGCTGTGACAATGATGCTTGACTCAGGGGGTGAAGCAGCTGAGATGTCACTTAACTCTGGGGGAACAGCTGCGACGACTTGGCTTGACTCTGGAGGCGGAGCAGCTGCACGACGACGCTTGACACTGGAGGCGGAGCAGCTATGACGACTACGCTTGACACTGGATGCGGAGAAGCTGTGATGACGACGCTGGACACTGGAGGCAGAGCAGCTGCGACGACAACGCTTGACTCAGGAGACGGAGCTGCTGCGACGACGACGCTTGACACTGGAGACGGAGCTGCTGCGACGACGACGCTTCACACTAGAGCCGGAGCAGCTGTGAAGACACTTGACTCTGGAGGTTCAACAACGACGAGTCTTGGCTCTGGAGGTGGAGATGCTGCAACGGGGCTTGATTCAGGAGGCGGAGCAGAAGCAACGGGTCTTGACTCTGGAGGCGGAGCAGCTGCGACGACGCTTGACTCTGGAGGCGGAGCAGCTGCGGCTGGTCGTAACTTGCGGAGTGCAGCAAGGATGTCCTCCAACCAGTCGAGTGTTGTAGTGATATGATTTGACATGAGAGTGGCCGCTGTGATGTGGCTTGGTTCTGGGACAGCTGTGACTTGACTTGGATGTGGCGGCCATCTTGACGTGCTTGGGAGGCTGGGCAGGGTAAAAACGAGTGTAAACTGACAGTATTGGCGGGTCCCCCAGTTTTGTAATAAGTCCATAGTGAGATGTAGGGCAGGAAAAGTGTGCGGGTGAAACCATGAACTTACAAACGCCAGCCGGCACGGCCGCCACGTTGTGATCGCGTTCACCCTCAGTGATACCCACAGAAACAGATGAGTCATCGCACCAAGTAGTAAAGTCCAAAGTATCAGAGAAGCAGGAGCACGGCAGTATGTAATCACACGCCGGTGCGGCCACCTTTTTGTGATCACGCGCCGGTGCGGCCACCTCTCTGTGGTCGCGTTCCCCCACTGCGAAACCCACAGAGGAGGATGATGAGTCCCCGCACCACAAAGCATAGTCTATATAGTCCGAAAAACAGGTGCGGGGGCACTCTAACCGCAGCCTAGATTTAAGAGGCTCATCGAGAGCCAGACGGAAAATGTCCATGAAACAATTTTCATCATAGAATGGTAGCTGATACATGAGGTGACAAAATTTCTCCACAAAATCCACTATGGGCATACCGTGCTGTTTGAGTTGGAGTAGTTGGTCAAATGGGTCCATGGTTGAACGAGGGGGTGAAATAAAGCTGCTGGATCCGAAGTTGGCGAAGTCTTCTGTCATGAGCGAGGCAGAGGCGAGGGGATCCTTATGCAAGCTTTATTGGCGGAAATCGTAGTTGAACAGGCAGGGTCGAAAACACAGCATCCGAGTACAACACAGGTATCACAGGATCCAGGGAACTAGGGAGTCGACAACGGGGAAAAACAAACACGGGAAACGCTCAGAAATGACAGTAAACTGATCAAGACTTTGCAAGGAAATGGTGAACAAACCGGGCTATTTATGCAGTGTGAACAAGATGGCCGACTGGGGTGAGAGGTGAAAGGTAACAGGAAGTTCATGAGAAAGGGGTTATGGGCAATGTAGTGAGTAAATAGTCCATAAGTGCATGTGAAGCAGTACAGTTTACAGCAGTGCAGTTTGTGACAGTAGTTCTCTATTTTATTTTATTATTATTATTTTTTTTTTTAATGCACAGGACAGTAAAGAAACCCTCTCAGATGACTGTCCTTTGGAGGAAGTACCTGTAAGTGCATAAATGTATTCATACATTTTGAGAGCTTCCATTTAAAGAAGGAGAAACTGAAAGAAGAAATTGAGACTGATCAGTTAAAAAAGAAGAAATTGCCTCTTGAGATACAGTTGCTTCAAAAACGGCTTCAGAGTAAGTAATGGACTTTCACACATACCTTTCTGATGGTGGCGATGTTATGTAACACGGAACATGCAACAGTAATGTTGCAGGCCCTGTCAGCTGCGACCCTCAGACTTTTCAGACACTGAAATCTTGCCTTTAGTTGGCCAAAGGTCATTTCAGTGCGTGCCCTTGTTCTGGCGAGGGCTGCATTGGATCTGGGAATGGAGTCATAAAATACTGCCTGCAGGCATAACCCCTGTCTCCATTCAGAACCCCATCGTAATCGCCTGTATAACAAAAATATGCAGTTCCTGTTAGGCTCTGCTTAAGTGTATGCAATACGGTGAGCTCGACATTTTATATTTCCCTTACCATGTTCAAATAATGTGCACAAATGTGACTCTCTGAAGTCACATTTCTGGAGTCATGCACAGAACCAGGCCATTTGGCTTCCACATTGGTAATGTGGCACATAGAATCACACACCATCTAAGAAATGTTAGTCAGCCAACTGCATTTCATTTTATTAAAATAATTATTATAGTAACTTACCTGCACATTAACACTGTGGACCCCCTTTCTATTGACAAAATCCCCTTCACTGTGGCCTGATGGGGCCTTGATGTGGGTGCATTATATTGCACCAATCACATTAGGGAAGCCTGGGGACAGACTCAACATGATCATGATTTTCATCAATAATACATTTATATATATATGTGTGTGTGTGTGTGTGTGTGTGTGTGTGTGTGTTTGTGTGTGTGTGTGTGTGTGTGTGTGTGTGTGTGTGTGTATGTGTATGTGTATGTGTGTGTGCCTGCAATGGTGAAAAAATGCTGTTTTACAGTCTGGGGTCTTAAGTAGCTGTGAAATACCACAAAAACACCCAAAAACTGCTTGAGTGCCAGGTAAACTTTGCGAATGGCAAGACAGACAGCACCTTTTGCCACGTTCTCCGCATCTCCAACAGTGTAAAGGAAAGTGCCACTCGCAAAGAACCTCAGGGCAATACATACAGTTTGTGCGGTTGTTAATGCTCGACATGGGGTTCCAACAAACTAACTTTATAAATGATACCCTCACAACAAAAGCGGTATCTCTCATGAAGAACATTATCATGCTGCGCCAAAGGATCCTGTCTATCCCGCAAAACACGATTGATGCGAAATGCTCTGCGAATAATTCTTGCACCTTCATTAACAGGTTGCTCTCTCAAAAACGGACAAGACATGGCTGCAGCAATCCAGGGAAGCTTGTAGAATATATATATATATATAGTTGTTTACTTTATATACACTATATACACAGTCATTCTTATATTATAGGCCAGGTGCAAATCCGTGCGTGAACTTTTCTTTTCCCACGTGGGTCAGTCAGAGCGAATAAATCCTGCTTACATGAAATAAGCCTGCTCAAGCTTATGGACCTGTTGCTATGACAGCAAGTCCAAGATGAGCATCGAGGAACAAAACAATCCAAGATCAGGACAAATCGACAACAATCAAAGCTAACTGAGTTAGCGACGTACGAAGAACGGACCCCAGGTATGATGCTTTTTGAATACTAGGAAAAAACCTAACAATTCAGGCTAATATTTAGCTAAATGATTTGCATGGTTTTATACATTGCTAAGTCACCTATATGCATCATAAATATTTTTAGACCTGGATAATTTTTCTTCGATGTAACAGCCACTGTTATGCAAAATTTATACTCTGACAAGCCAAAAACGATAATGCCTTTGAATTCTGTTATGTGTTTCTCCTTTTCACAGTGATGATTTCCAAAATACACACAGCAAAAAAACCCAGTGTTTAATGCACTCTCCCGGGTGTAGCCTATACTTTACACTCTTGAGTGTGGACTCATATATACAGGTGCTGGAATATCAATATCATTAGAATATCATCAAAAAGTTGATTTATTTCACTAATTCCATTCAAAAAGTGAAACTTGTATATTATATTCATTCATTACACACAGACTGATATATTTCAAATGTTTATTTCTTTTAATTTTGATGATTATAACTGACAACTAATGAAAACCTCAAATTCAGTATTTTATAAAATTAGAATATTGTGAAAAGGTTCAATATTGAAGACACCTGGTGCCACACTCTAATCAGCTTACTCAAAACACCTGCAAAGGCCTTTAAATGGTCTCTCAGTCTAGTTCTTTAGGCTACACAATCATGAGGAAGACTGCTGACTTGTCAGTTGTCCAAAAGATGACCACTGACACCTTGCACAAGGAGGGCAAGACACAAAAGGTCATTGCAAAAGAGGCTGGCTGTTCACAGAGCTCTGTGTCCAAGCACATTAATAGAGAGGCAAAGGGAAGGAAAAGATGTGGTAGAAAAAAAGTGTACAAGCAATAGGGATAACCGCACCCTGGAGAGGATTGTAAAACAATTCCCATTCAAAAATGTGGGGGAGAGTCACAAAGAGTGGACTGCAGCTGGAGTCAGTGCTTCAAGAACCACTACGCACAGACGTACACTACCGTTCAAAAGTTTGGGGTCAGTAAATGTTTATTCATTCTTTTTTTTTTTAAAGAAATGAATAAATTGTTACATTAATAAAAAGTGACAGAATAGATTTACATTGCTAGAAAAGATTTATAGTTTGAATAAATGTTGTTCTTGAAAGAAAAAAAATACAGGTTCTAAAAAAAAAAACATTGGCGGCACAACTGTTTCCAAAACTGATAATTCTACTAATAATTCAGAATGATTTCTGAGAGATCATGTGACACTTAAGTCTGGGAAACTGAGTAACAGCTGATGAAAAATCAGCATTGCATCACAGGAATAAATTATATTTTAAAGTATATGAAAATAAAAAACATTATTTTCTATTGTAATAACATTTTGTAATATTACAGTTTATTTTCTGTATTTTTGATAAAATAAATGCAGCCTTGACTTCATAAAAAAAAAAAAAACTGCAAGTCTTACTGACCCCAAAATTTTGAACAGTAGTGTATGCAAGACATGGGTTTCAGCTGTCGCATTCCTTGTGTCAAGCCACTCTTGAACAACAGACAGCGTCAGAAACGTCTCGCCTGGGCTAAAGACAAAAAGGACTGGACTGCTGCTGAGTGGTCCACAGTTACGTTCTCTGATGAAAGTAAATTTTGCATTTCCTTTGAAAATCAGGGTCCCAGAGTCTGGAGGAAGAGAGGAGAGGCACAGAATCCACGTTGCTTGAGGTCCAGTGTAAAGTTTCCACAGTCAGTGATGGTTTGGGGTGCCATGTCATCTGCTCGTGTTGGTCCACTGTGTTTTCTGAGGTCCAAGGTCAACGCAGCCGTATACCAGGAAGTTTTAGAGCACTTCATGCTTCCTGCTGCTGACCAACTTTATGGAGATGCAGATTTCATTTTCCAACAGGACTTGGCACCTGCACACAGTGCCAAAGCTACCAGTACCTGGTTTAAGGACCATGGTATCCCTGTTCTTAATTGGCCAGCAAACTCACCTGACCTTAACCCCATAGAAAATCTATGGTGTATTGTGAAGAGGAAGATGCAATATGCCAGACCCAACAATGCAGAAGCGCTGAAGGCCACTATCAGAGCAACCTGGGCTCTCATAACACCTGAGCAGTGCCACAGACTGATCGACTCCATGCCACGCCGAATTGCTGCAGTAATTCAGGCAAAAGGAGCCCCAACTAAGTATTGAGTGCTGTACATGCTCATACTTTTCATGTTCGTACTTTTCAGTTGGCCAAGATTTCTAAAAATCCTTTCTTTGTATTGGTCTTAAGTAATATTCTAATTTTCTGAGATACTGAATTTGGGATTTTCATTAGTTGTCAGTTATAATCATCAAAATTAAAAGAAATAAACATTTGAAATATATCAGTCTGTGTTTAATGAATGAATATAATATACAAGTAGTGAAATAAATCAACTTCTTGATTATATTCTAATTATATGACCAGCACCTGTAAGTGGGAGTATATTAAATTATGAATAAAATTAAATATTAGATTTAAGTTGCATTGTCTTAAACACAGTTTGCTCAAGATTGAGTCATGGATGTTTTCTTTTTATCAATCTCTTTTACTGTAGCTCATCATCCCCACAGAAAACTGACTGTGGGCCTGGAGTTTGCAGTGAAAGGGGGATCTTTTTTGATTTTCTGTCTAAAAGAAGTAAAAAAGCAACAAATCATGGTGACATCAAATCAGTAGCTAATGTTAAAAAAAGTTATCAACATGAGTTTTGATAACATGACTTGTCATTAAAGGAATTTTCTCTGAAGGGCTTTTGACATCACACAACAGCGGCAATATATACAATGGCACACAAATATAAAATCTCACCATCAAGTGTTTCTTAGCAAGTGTTTCTTGTGTGTCGTAACTGAAAACCAATGTAGTCTGCAAACATAGCTTTTTAGTTGCTCTCTCTATTTCTCGATTTTCTTCTTTCTCAGCAGGTTTTTCATTACATTTAATACTGAAAGAGCTTCAGCTTTGGAGACAGCATTCTATGTATGTGGGAGTTAATAGATAGAGAGTGAAACGGTGGATTATGACACAATGCATTGTGGGTAGCAGCCAGCCATAAACATAGCTCTGGCATAAAGATCATTCTGAAAAAAGTTATGAAATATGAAAAATTATTTACATTAAATGAATCCAGATCTCAGATCAGCTGTAAAAAATAATTAAATAAATAAAAAATTGCTGCTGATACTACTGATGCCTGTGTTACTTATGATTGATTAATGGCAGATAATGAATAAACATTTTTTAGGAAAGTCAGTAAGGTATTTAGATCCCTCATATATGCACTTTAAATTTTGGATAAACCCTTTACAATTTTTATTAAATTCTTAAGTTACATTAGAGTCTAACTTATGATGGAAGAGAATCTAACCAAGTATGATGTGGCTTTGCCTCTTGAAATAGCCAGCACTGACCTAGTGATCTGCAGTCAGCTCTCACTGCAACCCTCATTCCAGGACCTCCATCTGTTGTGAATCATTAATGAATCTGTGCCTCCTCTCCCACTGATGCCCCAATAAAAGATGCATGAATGAGAGAGATGGAGGTGGCTGTAGGCGGGATAGGATAGAGGAATGGAAACAGGCAAAAAAAAAAGGGGTCAAGGTCTGCTGGATGTGAAGAGCTGTCTCAAGGGGAATGAGAAGCTTCTTCTTCTCCTCCTAAAGTTGTTCCTTTAAAAACAATCTAAGCTGAATCACCTTAGGACCAAAAACATCAGTCATGGAAAGCCTATTATTGCTATATTTACCAGCTTGTTTGGATGCTGGTCCCTTTGCAGGATTTATGGGTGCCCACCAGGTTTGATTACAGACGCTTTTTCAACTGTGATTGTTGTACCACAGCGTGGGGCTGTTCTCTTTAGTTTTCTTTAAATGGAGTGGTGAAACACTGTTTTCACTAGCTGAAAACATTTTGTATATTCTATAACAATATCATTAAACTTAATGACTAAAGGCATCTGAGTCTCCTTTCTCAGTTCTGGGATTCTTATCTGTCAGTCACCAGAGCTTCCTAGATCCAGCCTTGGTTGTACTCCTCCCACTGTATATCATGTATGTCAGATAACTACAATCATAACCTCTGCCAAGTGTGACCATAACTTAACTCTTACCACGCTAGTATCATAGGCTGCGTTTACACTTGGCATTAACATGCGACCTGTATCTGGATGTTGTCCACATCCACATTGAAAATGTGTAAACTCGCGTGTGATCGGAATGTTATCCGATCAGCGTGTCCTGCTCCAGAGGTAGTCGAGGACGCATTGTGATTGGATCTCAGTGTAATGTAAACGCAATCCAGCCATCGTGCCTGCATTCAGAGGATGACATCACGCAAAACCAGGAATTGCTCCACGTAGCCGCATGGTACATTTGCGGTACAATTGAGCGCGGAGTAGGCTACTTCGCAAATATAGTGGTACGTTTGCCTGCACACCCGAAAGTAGAACCACTCATTTTCTGTAAAGGAGGCACATTTTTCCCACCACAGCTGGCAAAGATCTCGGATCCATAGGTCTCTTCCTACCATTTTCATAACGGAATCTATCCACCTTATTAATAACTGCAGCTTTCTCATCCTCCTCATTTTGTGGGATTTGTAAATGTAAAATGGTTTTCAAAAGGAATCCCACCACACTGCAGTAAAGATAGTTCGCGGTTTGATATTCAGTTTTCTTTTGGCTATAACTACACAGTGCGCTGTCATAGACATGAAAATAAAACTGAATGTTGTTCTCCATGATTTGTGAATTCAGGTGATGGTGTCCTCCTGGCCGAAATAATTTTTTTTTAAAAAATGCTGCTTTTAATTTTATAATGCCTATTGCTCCAAAAGTTGGTCACTTAGAAGATTGAAACTGGTGTCATTTTCACCAGCTTGATTTGTGAATTTTTTCACAGCAAAGCTCTTGTCTGTAAACCCACTGGTAAGTCCGCCAGGAAGGAATGTGAAAGATAGGCGTTTTTCATGTTTAATGTATATTACTAATAAACACGCAGACAGCTCGAATACAAAAACTTTATTTTTAGGTCAAACATCACTATTCTGGTCTTTGAAAGCTTTCACAGTTAAGTACGGGTCAGCTGGCCCTTCCCTAATTAATTTACATCACTATTCTGATCTGTGAAAACTTCCACAGTTAAGTATGGGTCAGTTGACCCTTCCCTGGGTCATGTACATCACTAATTCTGATCTGTGAAAGCTTTCACAGTTAAGTATGGGTCAGCTGACCCTTCCCTGGGTCACTAACATCACTATTCTGATCTGTGAACACTTGCACAGTTAAGTACGGGTCAGTTGACCCTTCCCTAATTAATTTACATCACTATTCTGATCTGTGAAAGCTTTCACAGTTAAGTATGGGTCAGCCGACCCTTCCCTGGGTCACTAACATCACTATTCTGATCTGTGAAAGCTTTCACAGTTAAGTACAAGTCAGCTGACCCTTCCCTAATTAATTTACATCACTATTCTGGTCTGCGAAAACTTTCACAGTTAAGTATGGGTCAGCTGACCCTTCCCTGGGTCACTAACATCACTATTCTGATCTGTGAAAACTTTCACAGTTAAGTACGGGTCAGTTGACCCTTCTCTAATTAATTTACATCACTATTCTGATCTGTGAAAGCTTTCACATTTAAGTATGGCTCAGATGCCCAAAGTGCCCTTCTGTCAAAGGTCTCCACCCCCCCCCTCACGTGCCCCGCCCTTGCATAAAGTGAAAGTGCCCTTTCGGTCTGGTGTAATTGCCCCCCGGACCGCGATTTCTACCGAGGGGGACACCCAACCACCACCCCGCCCCCCCCGGACCGCGATTTCTACCGAGGGGGACACAACCCTGCATTCACAACAAACTTGCAGGAGACAATGATGTCCATGCCTACCGGTGAGACATTTGACTTTCACTGCAGTCCTGAACTACCAAGATAGACTCTGTCTGCTCTGGGTCACCTCTAGCCCAGAGGCGCAGCGCTTCCTGGTGTGACAGCCAGGACACATCCAAGACAAGCCATCAAAGGAATTTTCGGAGGATGAACCTGCGAAGGAGGAGGACACCAGCTTTGCAAGCTTTTCCTCCAAAACATCCTTCTGATTGTAAGTCACCATTTTAGGCATCCTGGCCTGCCCCATTCAATGCCTTTGCAACAACTGCGTGACCTGATACAGAAAGCCTTTAACAACCACAAGGCCACCTCAGAAAGGATTCGTAAGATCCCAATGACTCCGATCTACCAAACTCAAAGGATTAAGTTTGCACCAGAAGGCCCCCGGCAGGGCCTCAGCGCAAGTCAGCACAGGACTTACATTTAAAGTAGGTGGCAACACATGCTTGAAGAGAAGCAAGTGTGTGCCAGCGAATTTAGGATTTGGCCGCTTGAAAGGAAATCTTAAATAGAAGTGTAAGTCTCACTTGCTAACAGACTAAGCCTTTCGAAGCCTACAGACATTTGCTACAAGCCATAATGGAAAGACTTTTAAGGTCTGAGACAGCTGCAGCACAAGGAGAGCAGCTGGAAGGAGCAACAAGACCAGAGCAGAACTGTTGCCATGGTGACAGCCCAGGTACCAAACACCACTGGGAGAAGCCATGCAAAAGGATATCCTCATCCTATGTACACCATGGTATGTCCAACAGCAGTCCACCACAACATCCTCCCCCACAAAGGGAGGCTGCACACGGACAGCTGGATACGCCTACTTCTGAGTTACAGGAGCTGCTAACACTAGCAAAAGAGCTCCTTGAACAAAACTCAACTGAGGAATATTGAAAAGGACAAACTGCTGACTCCTTGCCCAATGCAACACAGCACCAGACTCTTCCAAGGGAGGAGCATCCTGCAAATCAGTTGACAGCCCAGGAGCAGCCAGACAACATTGGACAGAGCAATGGCTCACATGCCAAACAACAAACTTCTACCAACACAATTCAGGCAAGCTCAAGTCAGTGACGCTATAAGAGGAAAGTGACACTGCTAACGTCTGACCTTTGGTGAAGTTCGAGCAGAACAGACAGCTAACGAACACCTGCTGCAGTCCTGCCACATTCACTAGCTCAGCCTGAAACTCCCTTCACACTACAAATCTCCCTAACAATTCCCTGAGACCCACCTGCCCTCTCACAAGTGAGAGTCCAACCAGCTATTCCAAACCACAGGCACCACAGACAGCCTACTAGATAACAGCACCTGAAACAACCACCTGACCCAGACCAACGTCAGGATGACAGGTGACACTGCCCCGACACCTGCTGATCTATTCTGATCTGTGATCTGCTCAGCTGACCCGTACTTAACTGTGAAATTTTTCACAGATCAGAATAGTGATGTTAGTGACCCAGGGAAGGGTAACCTGACCCATACTTAACTGTGAAAGCTTTCACAGATCAGAATAGTGATGTAAATTAATTAGGGAAGGGTCAGCTGACCCATACTTAACTGTGAAAGCTTTCACAGATCAGAATAGTGATGTTAGTGACCCAGGGAAGGGTCACCTGACCCATACTTAACTGTGAAAGCTTTCACAGATCAGAATAGTGATGTAAATTAATTAGGGAAGGGTCAGCTGACCCATACTTAACTGTGAAAGCTTTCACAGATCAGAATAGTGATGTTAGTGACCCAGGGAAGGGTCACCTGACCCATACTTAACTGTGAAAGCTTTCACAGATCAGAATAGTGATGTAAATTAATTAGGGAAGGGTCAGCTGACCCATACTTAACTGTGAAAGCTTTCACAGATCAGAATAGTGATGTTAGTGACCCAGGGAAGGGTCAGCTGACCCATAATTAACTGTGAAAGCTTTCACAGATCAGTATAGTGATGTTAGTGACCCAGGGAAGGGTCAGCTGACCCATACTTAACTGTGAAAGCTTTCACAGATCAGAATACTGATGTAAATTAATTAGGGAAGGGTCAGCTGACCCGTACTTAACTGTGAAAGCTTTCACAGATCAGAATAGTGATGTTAGTGACCCAGGGAAGGATCAACTGACCCGTACTTAACTGTGAAAGCTTTCATAGACCAGAATAGTGATGTTTGACTTAAAAAATAACGTTTTTGTATTTGAGCTGTCTGCGTGTTTATTGGTGATATACATTAAACATGAAAAACGCCTATCTTTCACATTCCTTCCTGGCGGACTTACCAATTGGTTTACAGACAAGAGCTTTGCTGTGAAAAAATTCACAAATCAAGCTGGTAAAAATGACACCAGTTTCAATCTTCTAAGTTACCAACTTTTGGAGCTATAGGCATTATAAAATTAAAAGTAGCATTTTTTTAAAAAAATTCTTTCGGCCAGGAGGACACCATCACCTGAATTCACAAATCATGGAGAACAACATTCAGTTTTATTTTCATGTCTATGACAGCACACTGTGTAGTTATAGCCAAAAGAAAACTGAATATCAAACCACAAACTATCTTTACTGCGGGTTTTTACCGATTATGCGGGAACAAGAGATCCGATCGGTTATCCAGAAACAGAGGCCACATGATGTGAACAAATGTAAACGTGCCATGTCCTGATTCCTTGGTGATCCGATCTGCTTGATGGTGATCACATGTTAATGCCAAGTGTAAGCACAGCCATAGATAAGCATTGTGTTGACATAAGGTTCAGTTTATATGGCCAGGAGAACTAGCCCCGGGTATAGTCTGGTTCTCTCTATAGTCTTTTTCTTCTTTATTGTCTTTATTTTTTCCTTTCCCATTAATTTCCTTATACCAGAATGGAGATATCTGTGGAGTTGTTAGCTTACATATTGGGGGGACTAAATGACTAGAGAACTTTCTGTCAGAAAGGTGAGTTATATGACCACAATTTTGAGATGGGTAATTGTCTATCACAATAATGATACACACAACCCCAATTCCAAGTCGGGACGCTTAGTGAAATGGCATAAAATCAAGAATATGTTATTTGTTCATCCTCTTTAATCTTTATTTAATTGACTGAAGTACAAAGGAAAAAAAATCAAGTCATTCTTAGGAAATGTGCTAAGTTTCATAATGTAAAATGCTCAGGGGCCAGCTAAAATTGTAAAAACTATCAGACAGTTCTGCTGTGATAGATGAAGACTGTAATACTAAGGTTTTCCACCAGAGGTTATCATAGGATAAGAAATCATTTAAGCCTATTCTTGTCAGCCAATTCTCCATTCTTTAAATAAATGATAAATAAATAATGATAAATAGGTGATAGGTACTGTAGTTTCAGAATAGTTCCACATTATTATTTTAGAAATGCTTATGGAGCAATAAAATCAAAAATCTTATAGATCATTAAAAGTTGTATACACTACAAGTCAAAAGATTTTTAATGTTTTTAACTTAGTCTCTTCTGCTCACTAAGCCTGCATTTATTTGATCCAAAGTACAGCAAAAACAGTTTTTATTTTTACTATTTAAAATAACTTTTTTTATTTCAATATATTTTAAAATGTAATTTATTCATGTGATTTAAAGCTCTTTTTTTGGCATCATTACTCCAGCCTAGTATTAGTAGTGTTATGTTGAAAACCAGGGATAGAGTAGCATGAGGTCTGGCGCTAACGTAGGGGATGTGAACGGTAGACTAGACGATGAGGGACTGAAGGAGTGTGATGTATATATATGGTGTGGCTGATTGGTTCTGTCATGAACTGCGCCGTTGTGGCTTCCTCATTTCATCCCTAGAGGGAGCCTTCATTTCACTATGGACCATTAACTCACTACATTTCCCATAACCCCCTTCTCATGAACTTCCTGTGTCCTTTCACCTCTCACCCCTGTCGGCCATCTTGCTTGCACACACCTGGCATTACACCTCATTACAGAGTTCCTGAGGGGGGGGGCTCCAAGATGGCGGCATGTTAAGTTAACTTCTAGTAGCTCTGCTGACAAAAAATATCATAACTTACGTAAACTGTCTGCTTTTAACTGGTTCCTTTACGCATTTGTTGTGTGATTTATTAGGGATGTAACTGTGACATAAATATGTCAAAAAGTGCTGAAAAACGTAAAGAACGAGCGAAAAGTCTGATGGATGTATCTGTAGATATGCATGATTACGCACTTTCTGCTGTCACTGACCTCGGTTTTGGCAATACTCTTGATGCTCTTTGCTCAACTCATCTTCCCGACACTCCAACTAAGCCAGCTTTTAAGAAAGGGAAGATGGAAACACTGGAAGATGTGGTCGCGATGTTGTCATCCATTTCATCTCTGATCAAGGAGCGCTCCGATTCCCTTGAAAAATTGGTGAGTTCCAACGCTATGAAAATTGAGGGCTTGAAAAAGACTGTAGACTTTGTCTCTGCTGAGGTCAAAGAAGTGAAAGGAAAAGTTGACCAGCTAACTTCTCGGTTGCGACTCGGGGAGCAGCGAATTGAGTCGTGTGAAACTCGTTTAGCTGACCTGGAGAGATACTCGAGGCGCTGGAACCTTCGGCTGAGAGGAGTTCCAGAAAAGGAGAAGGAGAACATCAGGGATGAAGTCATCCGCGTACGTGAGCAAACATATGCTGAAAGCAAGGGAAAATTTTCCTTTGCTATAGATTCAGTTCACAGATTGGGAAAAAAAGCAGAATCAAACTGGCAGCAAGTCTGTCCCTCACACTGTCATAATACAGTTTACATCGCGCATTGTCAGGGATGCTGTGTGGAAGGCGGCAAAATCTTCGTCTTTTCTGAAGGACAATGGGATGCGACCTTACTCCATTGGACAGAGAAGGACGAAAGAAACACTGGCCTATGGTAGAAGCACGCACAGCTGGAAAAGCTGCCTACTACGTGGGTGCGCGCGCCTTCATTAATGGTATTGAGATCCGTTTGCCTGCATATGCTGAAAAATAAATAAAAACGAAGACTCCTGCTTCTTCTACGAACCTCACTTTTGCGATCCAGGTTATCGTCGACGAGCCTTTTTAAGGTTTTTGAATACCAGCTACGATCGCAACTACGAATGATGCTTCTGTATTGTTACAGATCGTTTTTTCCCTTAATGTAGCCTACTTTATGACAACCAGTTGTCATGCCTTGACGGTAGGATTTTCTCTCAGTATGTTCAGCTGAGCTACGTTTCTCAGGTTTATATACTAACTAATTGTTGTGCTCTTTTTGCACTTGCTGTAACTTTTTTTGTTCATTTACTTGTTCACTATTTCTGTCTCTATTATCTCTAAATGCCAGGGGTTTGAGAGATTCTGTGAAGCGTAAAGCTCTGTTTCTTTTTGGGAAGAAATACAATACTGACTTCTGTTTCTTTCAAGAGTCTCATTCAACTGTTAAGGACTGTAACTTCTGGAAATCACAGTGGGGAGGTGATGCATGATTTTCTCATGGATCTGAACGTTCGGCAGGTGTTTTGACACTAAAGAATAAGTTTTCTGGTGATGTTCTACATTATTACTGTGACCCTTACGGGCATTTTATTTTTTTGGTTCTTTACACTTATAATATTTATATTTTTTTGATTAACATGTATGGTTACAATTCTTCTAATGAAAACAGGGCTCTATTTGAGGTGATTTGAAAACAAAATTGTCTTTTGGCTGAATAAATATCCATCTGGTATAATTTGTATGGGAGGAGACTTTAACATTGCTCCAGATAATGTGCTAGACCGTATGCCACCAAAGAAAGTTCCATATAATTTGCTACTTAAAACTTTTATGGAGAAATATGACTTAATAGACATCTGGAGGCACAAATATCCAAACAAAAAAATATATACTTGGTGTAATTCCGATTTTTCCAGGCAATCAAGAATAGATTTTTGGCTTATATCTAGGAATGTTGACTTACATAATATTTTTGTTGATGTATTTCCAACCCCTCTTACTGACCACAAAGCAATTTTTCTCAATATGCAGACATCCACTTATTATAGTCATAATAATATAATCATCTTACTGGAAACTTAATAATTCTTTATTGAAAATCGAATCAGTAAAAATAGAGATTACACGCCTCATTAAGTATTTTTTTAAAAAGGCTAATACAGAAAAATCATATTGTACTAATTGGGAACTTTTTAAATTTGAAGCTTCTAAATATTTAAGACTTGTTGGCAGTCATATTGCTAAAGTTCATAAGGAACAGGAAGATAAAATTATATTTGGAATTACCTTAATTTTAAATAAAGGATCTAATAATTTTTCAGATTTAGATAAAACAAATATGGCAGAATTGCAAAGCAAATTAGACATCTATAAAAAAAGGCTGAAGGAGCCTTTATAAGGTCTAGGAAAAGGTGGCTGGAGGAAGGTGAATAGAATACCTCTTATTTTTTTTTAGACTAGAAAAAAATCAGGCTAAATTAAATACTATTCATCAATTGAAAATTAATGATAAAATATCAACAGACCCTAAAGTGATTTCAGAATATTGCTCCACCTTTTACAGTAAACTATATGCATCGCATTATGATGCTAAAGCTTCAGATGATTTCTTAAATTCAGTGGGAGAGATTAAAAAAATAGATTGTTTAGAAAAAGCTATGTGTGACCAACCTATTAGTTTAGAGGAAATAACCAATTCAATTCATAATTTTAAAAATAATAAGTCTCCCGGAACTGACGGTCTAACCTCAGAATTTTATAAGTTATTCGTTGAGCAGCTTGCCCCTTTTCTTCTTTTAGTTTTTTGTGAATGTTTATCTAAGTCCAGCCTCCCATCTACCATGACTCAGGGGTTAATTACCCTTATTCCTAAGCCTAAAAAGGACTTGACAACTATTGATAATTGGCAGCCAATTAGTCTTTTGAATAACGATTATAAATTAATTGCCTCTATATTTGCTAAAAGAATTAAGAATGTATTAGAATATATTATAGATGAAACTCAGTCAGGTTTTATGACAAACAGGCACATTTCAAATAATATAAGATTGGTTTTAGATATATTAGATTATTCATATTTAATTGACGAACATAGTTTTATTTTATTTTTAGATTTTCGCAAAGCTTTTGATAGTGTGTTGTGTGTTGATAACATAGTTTTTTATTTTCTGCTTTAAGGGTTTTTGGGTTTGGTGAGTTCTTTTGTACAGCAGTTGAAACCCTGTATAATAACGCAAATTGCTCGATCAAACTCAAACATGGAACTACCTCTAGATTTGATTTAAAAAGGGGCATTAGACAGGGTTGTCCTATTTCTCCGTATCTTTTCCTACTTGTAACCCAATTATTATCTGTGCATATTAAAAAAAGTATTCTTAAAGGTATCTCAATTGCAAATAGAGAAATTATTATAAATCAGTTAGCCGATGATACAACACTTTTTTTAAAAAACAGTGACCAAATTTCAGTTGCAGTTAATGTTATTAGTAAGTTTTCTAGTGCATCTGGTCTTTATCTCAATATTAGTAAATGTGAACTAATGGCAATTAAAGACTGTGATTTAACAAGTATTTGTAACATTCCTGTTAAAGATAGTGTTACATACTTGGGTATTGTTATTGTTAAAGACCAGTTAAAAAGATGTTCTCTGAATTTTAACCCCATAATGGATAAAACTAAAAAAAAGTTAAACTTTTGGCTTCAAAGAGATCTCTCCCTAAAGGGGAGAGTTCTCCTTACGAAGGCTGAAGGTATAGCCCGACTGACATATGCCTCCTTATCTTTATATCTTGATAACCCTACTAGTAAAAAATATTGATAAAATGCTATTTGATTTCCTTTGGAAAAATCGAACACACTATGTTAAAAAGACTGTAATTATGAATACATATGAGAATGGTGGCCTTAATTTCTTAGATTTCACTACTATGAACCATACCTTTAAAATTAATTGGATTAAGCATCACTTAAAAAACCCAACTTCTGTCTGGAATTTTATTCCTAATTATGTTTTTTCAAATATTGGTGGTCTTAGTTTTATTTTGATGTGTAATTATAATATAGATAAAATCCCAGCTAAGTTATCTGCCTTCCACAAACAAGTGCTCTTATCTTGGTTATTAATATACAGGTCCTTCTCAAAAAATTAGCATATTGTGATAAAGTTCATTATTTTCTGTAATGTACTGATAAACATTAGACTTTCATATATTTTAGATTCATTACACACAACTCGAAGTAGTTCAAGCCTTTTATTGTTTTAATATTGATGATTTTGGCATACAGCTCATGAAAACCCAAAATTCCTATCTCAAAAAATTAGCATATTTCATCCGATCAATAAAAGAAAAGTGTTTTTAATACAAAAAAAGTCAACCTTCAAATAATTATGTTCAGTTATGCACTCAATACTTGGTCGGGAATCCTTTTGCAGAAATGACTGCTTCAATGCGGCTTGGCATGGAGGCAATCAGCCTGTGGCACTGCTGAGGTGTTATGGAGGCCCAGGATGCTTCGATAGCGGCCTTAAGCTCATCCAGAGTGTTGGGTCTTGCGTCTCTCAACTTTCTCTTCACAATATCCCACAGATTCTCTATGGGGTTCAGGTCAGGAGAGTTGGCAGGCCAATTGAGCACAGTAATACCATGGTCAGTAAACCATTTACCAGTGGTTTTGGCACTGTGAGCAGGTGCCAGGTCGTGCTGAAAAATGAAATCTTCATCTCCATAAAGCTTTTCAGCAGATGGAAGCATGAAGTGCTCCAAAATCTCCTGATAGCTAGCTGCATTGACCCTGCCCTTGATAAAACACAGTGGACCAACACCAGCAGCTGACATGGCACCCCAGACCATCACTGACTGTGGGTACTTGACACTGGACTTCAGGCATTTTGGCATTTCCCTCTCCCCAGTCTTCCTCCAGACTCTGGCACCTTGATTTCCGAATGACATGCAAAATTTGCTTTCATCCGAAAAAAGTACTTTGGACCACTGAGCAACAGTCCAGTGCTGCTTCTCTGTAGCCCAGGTCAGGCGCTTCTGCCGCTGTTTCTGGTTCAAAAGTGGCTTGACCTGGGGAATGCGGCACCTGTAGCCCATTTCCTGCACACGCCTGTACACGGTGGCTCTGGATGTTTCTACTCCAGACTCAGTCCACTGCTTCCGCAGGTCCCCCAAGGTCTGGAATCGGTCCTTCTCCACAATCTTCCTCAGGGTCCGGTCACCTCTTCTCGTTGTGCAGCGTTTTCTGCCACACTTTTTCCTTCCCACAGACCTCTTGCTTGAGGGTGTCAATGATGGCCTTCTGGACAGCAGTCAGGTCGGCAGTCTTACCCATGATTGCGGTTTTGAGTAATGAACCAGGCTGGGAGTTTTTAAAAGCCTCAGGAATCTTTTGCAGGTGTTTAGAGTTAATTAGTTGATTCAGATGATTAGGTTAATAGCTCATTTAGAGAACCTTTTCATGATATGCTAATTTTTTGAGATAGGAATTTTGGGTTTTCATGAGCTGTATGCCAAAATCATCAATATTAAAACAATAAAAGGCTTGAACTACTTTGAGTTGTGTGTAATGAATCTAAAATATATGAAAGTCTAATGTTTATCAGTACATTACAGAAAATAATGAACTTTATCACAATATGCTAATTTTTTGAGAAGGACCTGTATAAGCATAATTTCTCTCCACATCGTTATTTCATCTGGAATAACAGAAATATTCTTTATAAACACAAATCTCTTTTTTTTTAAGAACTGGTTTGACAACGACATTAAATTGGTCAGTCAGTTATATAATAAAGAAGGAACATTCTTTTCTTATAGTGAGTTCCTTTCTTGTTATAAAATACCAGTTACTCAAAAAGAATTTGCAATTGTGTTTGGTTCAATTCCTTCAGGTACTCATATGCTATTTAAAGGTATTGTCAAAGGTATTGATTTTCCTTATTCAGTGTCTTTTGATGTTACTAAGTCTTATGTTGGTAAAATTTGTTTTTCATCAAACCTCAAGAATAATAATAGAGCTATTCGTACTCTTTTCCAAAGAGAAATTGTTACTGTACCTTATGTTTTGTCTCATTGGGTGTCGTTATTGAATGGAAAATTTATTTGCTGGAGAAGAGTGTGGTTATTACCACAAAAATATAATCTTAGAAATAAGATTAAAGAAGTCTCTTATAAGCTAATTCACAGATTTTATCCAGCAAATCATTATTTACAAAAATTTTAAAAAGGCATAAATGTAAATTGCAATTTTTGTAATGAATACGAAGAAACTGCGTTGCACTTATTTTGGCATTGTACGTACTCAGTTACACTTTGGTGTAAGGTCCAAAAATATATTAATGAAAATATTCAGGGTTTAAGACCTTGTTCACTAGTATGGGAAAATATGCTCTTTGGCTTTACTGACTATCCTGACCAAGAGGAACAGTACTTTTACTTAATTAATTTACTTATTCTTTTGACCAAATTTCACATCCATAAGTGCAAATTTACTAATAAGAAACCTAATTTTATGGTTTTGAAGACTGAAATATGTATTTATATTGACAGTATTCGAGACTCTCTGAATAAGAAAGCCTTAAAAACTCTGAAAGTCCTTGAATTTTACAATATATGTATTTAATTTTATATATGCATATGTGTGTATATGATTATCTTTTCTTTTTAAGTTATATATTTTCCTCCCCCTGGCAAATGTTGTTTTTTCTTTTCTTATCTTTTTTTTCTTCTCTGTATTTCTTTTTTTTTTTCAGTGTTGTTTCTTGATAACATATTGTATGTTATTGTTCTTTGAATAAAAAAAAAAAAAAAAAAAAAAATTACACCTCATTACTCACAGTACAAAAGCCCCGCTCTCACTCTGGCTGTGTCCAAATTCAGGGTCTGCATCCTCCTTAGGATCCTTCCTACCCGATTGAGGGAGGAGGGGTCCTCCGAGGACCGCAAAACCCGGAAGTAGGTGTCTGTGAATTTGGACAGCCTACCCTTCTTTCAGTTCCCTCCCTTACCCGTTGCTCATATCCTGTCGCCTAGCAACCGTGACAGCGCTAAGCAAGAAGCAGGAAAAATGGACGCACAAAGAGTTATTCTCCTCATTTTAATTCTTTTGGAAGAATTAATGCAATTAAATACTTTCTATGCTCCTTGTCGGAGAGTTTTTTTTTATCTCAGACTACAAGACAGTCATATCCAGGTAAGCCATTATATTTTTATGTTTTTTATGTATTCTGCTAATTTCCCCATACAAATTCATTGAGCCGAAGCATAAACTTTAGCTTGTTTTGTCAGAGAAACTCCAAAATTAATTCAAACCTGTGCAACCAGCAACCGATCTTAATAAGTCCCTAAAGTTGTAGGTTGTATAATCATCCCTACCTGGAAAAGTACTCTATCTATCTATCTATCTATCTATCTATCTATCTATCTATCAATAATATAATATACAGGGCTGTGCGATATTT
Source organism: Cirrhinus molitorella (assembly GCA_033026305.1). Lineage (NCBI taxonomy): Eukaryota > Metazoa > Chordata > Actinopteri > Cypriniformes > Cyprinidae > Cirrhinus > Cirrhinus molitorella. The sequence goes on along the minus strand of CM065130.1, from coordinate 14,818,759 downwards.
GGCCGCAAATTATCATGCGTATCTCGTCAGTAATGCCGGTTCTGTGATTAGTCGTAAACAGGGTGCGATTTGTGAAAAAAGCAGAGGGGGGGATGCTTTTGAAAACTAACGTTAGTGTAATCTGTTAACATCCCAGCCAACATTGATATGTGGGCCCCATATGGGTTATACTCGGGCAGCATGGGATCTATGTGGGCATGGGCTGAAAATGGGCAATTTATGTGGGCCCCATGTGGGTTTCACAATGTGGGTCCCATATAGGTTTGAACATATGGGACCTTCATGGGATCTATGTGGGCAAAATTATTTCACATTTAAAATACATCCTTATACCTTTAAATATTTGGTCAGTAGTCATTTTTAACAAAGAATATAGGTTTTGTGCATCTGATCAACAACTTTTGAAAAAAAAAAAAAGCATTTTGTTTGAATTATCAATATTACATTGTTAGCCTGCTTCTGCATTTATCATAATTTATTTGTTTTCTTTTACTGTACACATTTTAGCAGGGATGATCACAATTTCCAGAATTAAATGGGTCTCATGAGAGCACACTCAACATCTCATCTCTGAACTTCGCTTGACAGAGTAGTCCTGCATTCAACGTTTCGTTTCTTCACATAATTTCATATCATAATATCATAGCTCTTTGTTGAAAATAAGCGGATATTTAAAATATAAAATATTTAAAAAGCTCAAATTAGAGGAATTCTAGTCCCGGCGCAAGGATACTGTTTCTTCCAAGCAGTGTAGTGGCGGCGCCGGCGAAGCGGGAGACTTTGTTCGTTTCAGCAATTCAAGGACGTGGACGTGGAGCAAAAATATACAGGTAAATGCGGATTTAATAAACATGTCTCTGTGTTAGGTGTTCTCGAACATTGGAAACTTTGTTTTTACAGTTTGAATGACCTTTAAACTAAAGTAGCTTTTAAACTAATATCTGTTTTTTTGGCCGTAACAATTAATAACGTAAAATGCTGCACACGTTTAAAACCGAGGACATTTTTGTTGACTCTGACGTGTAATGTTGTTTTTGCCTGACATTTATCCAGTCGTATTGGCAGTTATTGTTTGTTTTATGCTTTCCTGTTGTATTTTGTGGCTGTCTAACCGCCATTTTTCCACCTGAGGGAAAAATGAATTTCCTTGACAGCCGACAGCCGATATAGCACAAATTTAATTTAGAATGAAAATTGTAATTCTGAATTGGCTTTCTGACATAAGTTCTGAAATACGGGCTTTTATGCTGTGTATCAGTAAATTTATTACGGCTGTCTTGATTAAACTGAAAAAAAAAATGAATAAGTGTCGATGATCATGTTGCTAAGCCTTAAGACCAATAACACACTTTAATGTTAAATTAAAGAATGTAGTGGCCAATCAGCGTTTAGATTAGTCATCACGCCGGAGTTTTGAATTTGGCGCTCACTGACTGAATTCTGCACTCCTCATATACAACAATGCATATTGCTTGTAAGTATGAGATATTTTTACAGTGTGCACAGCTTCAGTGATTATAACGGGATGTTTTGCGAAGGTGCAAATCTCCACTAAAATTAATTTTGCCTAAATTAATTTTGTGTTTTTCTTTGCTGTCTTTATGTAATTTCTTCCCGGATTAAATAATCATTTTGTTTGTCATAATAGTGAAATAACCTGTATAACTAACTCATAGACACTTCTTAGCTTTTTTGTGTCAGTGTAGCCAGAATCTGACATGTCAGAATTATTTGTAGTATTAATTAATGTGACATTGTGAAATTGTAAATATTGTGTAAATATTGTTAATAAATGCTGTTGAATATACAGCATGAACCCAACATATTTTAACTGATGTTCCATAATCATTAATAATGAAACATCTGTAAATGTGTTAATATATAAATATATAAAGCACAAACCAGTAAAAATGAATAAATACAACTGTCAACCATATAAGAAAACATGTAATGTTAATTAATATTACATATGCTTTTACAGGTGGGCTGAGGAAGAATACCATGATTAATGATGTGAAGCAGAAAGAAGCAGAAAAGGCTCCAAGTGGTTTACTAGGACTACAGATGAGTGGAATGAGATTAGAGAACAGCAGGAGAAAGACTGTCTCCAGGAGTGTTAACAGTTGTGTGTTGTTTTATTTTGTGTGTCTAAAATGTGTAGTTTTTGAGACAGTATATATTCAGGTTCAGTTCAGGTGAGTTTGTTGTTTTTGTGTTTCTTTATTGTGACAGTGTGTCACTTTTAGTAGAGCATTGATGATTCTTAAAGGGATAGTTCACCCAAATATGAATATTCTGTCATCATTTACTGTCCATCATTACTTGTTCCAAACCTGTAGGACTGTCATTCATCTCTAGAACACAAATGAATATATTTTTAATGAAATTGAGAGATTTCTTACTGTCCACTATCACCTGGACTGACACTTTTAAATGTTCTAAAAGAGTCATAAAAATAAATTGTTTTAATCTAAATCTAATCTAAACCTGTTTAATATGAGTCTCCTGAAGAGACAGACACACTTTATGTGAACAGTTGTAATTAGTTTTTTTGCACATATAAACACTTATAAGCAGACAATGAGTACAGCATTCATTTTTAATAAATTTAAGGTCATGCCTGCTTTCTTGACACATGAGAACCAATAAAGTTTGTTCTTGTGCATGATCAACGTTCATATGTGAATAAAAGCTGAATCGAAATCTCTTCATAATGTAATGTGATCACATCTCTTCAGAATAGTTGAATTAAACCCTTGATTCATATATTTTATTTTACAATGTCTTTATGAATGTTCTGAAGCATCAGAGTTTTAGACAAGTAACTTTAAAAAGACCAACAGAAATTACTCAGATTTAAATAAAATTATCGTCATTTGTTTTTCTGAAAATTATGGAAATTGGAGTGACATGAGGCTGAGCAAATAAGACAGAATTTTCATTTTTGGGTGAAATAAGCCTTTAACTGTTAACTGTCAATTTTTGTTATGTTAGATTAGTTACTTAAGACCAGTTGGTGATGGTATGTCTCTGGTTTAATAAAATGTTAATGTTGATGTTCAACATTTTACAAAAATCTGAAAAGTATAAAAAAAAACATGTCATAAAATGAAAATAAAGCATTATATTGGACCTGTACAACATTTGAATGTGTATATATATATATATATATCGGGGTTTTTTTATTTGCACACTTTCATGTTTTGTGATTTTGTAGATGAATAAACTTTGGGCCAGTCCAGCATCCATACTAAACCCTAGTACAGAGGTAGGGAACGTTGATCCTCGAGAGCCATGTCCCTGCAGATTTTAGCTCCAACCCTAATCAAACACACCTGAACAAGCTAATCTAGGTCTTCAGGATACAGGTTGGCATGTTTTTCTTCAGGGATGAAACTAAAATCTGCAGGGACATGGCTCTCGAGGATCAACGTTCCCTACCCCTGCCCTAGTATATCCACATGTGCTTCATAAAGTGGGACCAATATGGGTCTTATATGTGTTGCCCAGTGGGGATTCTTATGGGCTATATCAGATGGGGCCCACATGGAACCCATGGACAAACCCAAGTAGAACCCATATTTACAGTCCATATGGGGCCCACATGGACCCCATGATAAAATGTGGGCTGGGTTCTAAGTGGGACCAATATGGGTCTTATGTGAGTTGCCCATTTGGGCCCCACGTTAGCCCCAGTCGGGCCCCATATGAGAATCAAATGGGCTAATTTAGATGAGACCCACATGGAACCCATGGACAAACCCATGTAGGACCCATATTTACAGCCCATATGGGGCCCACATGGGCCCCACGATCAAATGTTGGCTGGGATTGCACATACATCTTTTTAGATAAGTACCAGATAATGAGTGTCATGTCATGAAATGTGATCACAATTTCATAAAAACATTAGTTAGTCCTATTAACTGTAATGATTTCTTTTCAAACAACGAATAAATTATATAAAGCGAGCAAAGATCAACCACTGTGTCGCAAAATGATTCACTGTTTCGAAGCGCTCCAATCAGATCGCGAATCATTTGATTCAGAACCGGACTTTGAAACAAAAAGGGACTTTTGATTCATTTGATTCAGAACCGGACTTTAAAGCGCGTATCGCGAATCATTTGACTCAAAAAACTCAAAAAGGGACTTCAAAGCGCGTATGGCGAATCATGTGATTCAGTACCGGACTTTAAAGCGCGTATCGCGAATCATTTGACTCAAAAATGGACTTCAAATCCCTATGCTTCAAAGTGCGTATGACGAATCATTTGATTCAGAACCGGACTTTAAAGCGCGTATCGCGAATCATTTGATTCAGAACCGGACTTAGGAGCGGGTTCGCGGGATGTTTTTATCCCCACCGGGGATAATAATAATTCAGCAGAGGCAGGGATGCATAAACCAGAGGGGGGGAAATCCCCACCATCCCCCCCAGCAAATCGCACCCTGGTCGTAAATCTCATTCACGTGTTCATTCATGCAACCGCGTTTACTACACAGAGCCTTAGTTCACTGACAAGCTACGCAAATATCGCCTTCATTATCGCAGGCGATATATATCGATTATGCACGCGAAACTGCGTAGCTTATCAGTGAACTATGGCTCTGTGTAGTAAACGCGGTTACATGAATGAACACGTGAATGATATTTACGACTAATCACAGAACCGGCATTACTGACCAGATATTTAAAATTAGTTTTGATATTTAATTTTGTCTTAAGGTAGAATAATGCTTTTATCTGTTAAACACTTATTGTAATGTACTAATTATATTATGTATTTGTTCTCTACTTTTCCTTAACCAGACCAGACCCCGTTACTGCAGGATTAACCTGAGTGTCCCAGTTCTGGACCGTTTCTTCAGCCAGGAAGATCCCCGACCAGACTTTCGGCTGAGCAGGGAGTCTCTGGCAGTGTTGCAGAACCTCCTGAACCAGGAGAGAAGACATGGGTGGGGTGCTACAATAGAGACCCTGGTGTTTCTCTTCTGGTTGGCCTGTGGAGCATCCTACAGGGTGGTCTCAAGAGTGTTTGGGATGCCCCAGTCCACCGTCCACTACATTGTCCACCGAGTGAATGAGGAGGTGGTGGCCATTCGCCACAAGGTCATCTTCCTCCCAAAGACCCCGGAGCACCTGGAAGAAGTGTTCCGCGGGTTTGCAGGGCTGGCACACCACAGAGCTTTTATCAAAGCTGCAGGTGCCATCGACGGTTGTCACATCCGCATCAAGTCTCCGAGCGGCCCTGATGGTCAGTGCTACAGAAACTGTTTCCATCCATAATCCTGCAGGCTGTTTGTGACCATCAGGGCCGCTTCATCGATACGTACGTGGGCTGGCCTGGATCGGTGCACGACTCCAGGGTGCTCCGCCACAGCCCACTGTATGCTCAGTCATCCTACCCTCCTCCAGGGCATTTCATCTTGGCCGATGGAGGATATCCATGCCTCCAACGGCCTCTCCCCCTCATCACTCCTTACAAGAGGCAGGTGCAAGGTGTGGGAGCCCAGCGCTTTAACAGCCATCATTCCAGGGCATGCTCCATTATAGAGCGTGCTTTTGGAATGATGAAGACAAGGTTCCGGTCCATCTTCCTGCAAGCGCTGGAGGTGCACTACACCTTTGTGCCTCATGTAAGTTACCAACCAGTGTTATATTAAAATATTTAACTTATTTTTTTTTTCCAATATCACAATATACTAAATTTATATATGCTATTGCAGGTTGTGACAGCATGCACCATCCTCCACAACATCTGCCTCAGTGCCGGAGACGTGTTGGCACCTGAGGATGAGCCTGAGGACGATGTGGAGGAAGATGAGGGGGAGGCTGACTTGGAGGCCGTCAGCGGTGCTCAGTGGCGGGACCAACTCTGTGCTGAGGTGTCTGCCCTAGAGGTTGTACCACCAGGTCATGACTACCTTTAACAAGCAAGTAAACAATAACTTTAATATCTTATTTAAAAAGTACTTTGTCATGAGAGGATTGGATTCAATTTCTCCTGTTTACATTTTTATTAATGCATGTTACAGATGTGACAGCCGTTGATTGAGTCGCTCTGCAAACCCTGCTGGTGGACGATGTAGTGGACAATGGGAGGAGACATCCTGAAGCTCTCTGCAGACCACCCTGTGATGTTTCACTCGCCAACCAGAGGACCAGCCACGGATCCCTTCTGCACTCCATCCATGTCTCTCATCCTTTCAGCGGCTCCAGCAACACTGCCAGGGACTCCCGTTGTAATTAAACATAAAAATGGTCCAATACTTGGTCACTGGATTAATCCTGCAGTGATTTGTTAAAATATGTTGTCCTGTAAATAGTTCTGTTAATAGTTTCTGTATGTTCTTGAATTTTGTTACCTCGATTTTTTTTCTGAATGTTATTAAATAATTATACGCTTAATTTTCTTTACAAATGTTTCTTTTACTTTGAAAAGTTAGGAAAATAAAAAATAAATACAATGAATGTGAAGTATTTCTTTCAAACAATTTATTTCAAACAACTGAAGCTAACAATGAACAAAATTTAATCCCTCCCACCCCCCGAAAAAAAAAAAAAAAATTATTTGGGGACCAAACGCTCCAGAATGGAGAAGAGCCTGTCCATCCTCTCCCTGCTCTCCTGTGCCCTCCTCTCTTCAGCCTCTCTCTGCTGCCTCCCTGATGAGGTCTAATAGCTCCTGGTCACTGTCCCTTCTCCTCCTCTTCACTGCTGGCTGGCTATCTCTTTCCCTCTCTTCTTCCTCTCTCTCCTCTTGGTCACTGACTGCTGCACTTGGCCCTGGAGTGTCCATAGGGATGGAGGCAATAAGGACAGGGGGGCAAATTGAAGGCCTTTGTCATAAAACCTCATCCATTTGGACAAACCAGGGCCAAGTAGCAGCAGTGGGCTTCCCACTCACTCCCTCTCCTGACCCTGGATACTTGCATTCCTAAAGACAAGTAAAAATCAAAACTGTTCACAAAACATGTAAGGTTAAACCTATGATTTGCTCTTTTTTAACTCTTACTAACAAAAATAGTCTTTTCTATATATGGACATACTTTATATTTCTTTTTTTAAATTGTCCCACTTTTTCTTTGCTTGGGCTGGTGTCACTTTACCAGACAGGCCCATCTTCTCCAGAATTGTCCTTATGTAGGAGAAAAAAGAGAAAATATTGTAATTGTGCTAATCACAGATATCAAAACTACAATTGTGGAACAATACTGTACAGAATTATACTACAACAGGACAAAACAAGAGAAGTAGGAAAATATTTCAGCTGTTTAATGACTGCAGTTAGGTTATCTGTACTGCACAAAACAAAAGAAACAAAACTGCCTTGATATTACAATGGGATTTCTAAATAGATTTATTCCTGTACCTCCATCCCACAGTGGCAGAGTTCTTTGCTCCGGTGAAGAGCTCGTCGTTCTCTCCCCGGAGCTGTATAAACTGTTCTGTCTGCTCTTTCATCCCTAAAAGCGTTAATAACGGCTTCAGTCACTAACAAGAAACTAGCTGTGTGTAAGGGGATATTCACACAGGCAGTAAGAAAGAAGCTAGTTTACGAAAGTGATGTTTTTTTTAACATATAAACGTACAAATGTAAAAAAATATGCTTAACGCTAAAACTAAAGGCCTAACTAGACAACCGCTGTAAAAAAATATTTTTTGAAACGGCAGTTTTTTAAAAACTTGCATCGAAAAGCATATTCCTCTCCCGCTCCGCTACCGCTCGCTTCGTCCACCATTATTTGAAAATTCTAAGCGCTGTGCCGAAAGGAATTATGGGATAGGTAGGACGGGAAAGGATCCACCAGACCCATCCTTCCAATTCGGGGAAAAGGAGGACGTATTTGTTGGCCGCATGAAGGGTCCTACGAATTTGGACAGCCTTCGTCGCGGCGCTGTGACGTAGCATCATTCAAATGGCAGTCCTCCGAAGAATGCAGACCCTGAATTTGGACACAGCCTCTGTCTCATCGCGAAGTCTTGATCAGTATTCTGTCATTTCTGAGCGTTTCCCGTGTTTGTTTTCCCATCGCTGACTCCCTGTGTTTCCTGGCTCCTGTGATTGTTCTCCGCCCGCCTTTGACCCTTGCCTGTTCCTCGTTTTTGCCTGTGCCCCTTGTGACTTTTTGCCTGGACTGACTATTCTGTGGATTATCTGTGTTGTACTCGGCTGCTGTGCTGTTGACCCTGCTTGTGGACCTAGATTTCTACTTTAAATAAAGCTTGCATATGGATCCCCTCGCCTCAGCCTTGCTCATGACAGGTATCAGGTGGGAGTGATTAGAATTCTGGTGATGCGGATCTGGTGGGCGGTGCTTCAGGTGTAGTGGCAGAGGAAGGTGGTTGTGGTGAATGACTGACAACAATAAGGTCTCATTTGTTAACATCAGTTAATGCATTAACTAATATTAATTTATGTTAACAGATACAACTTTAAATTTTAATAATGTATTAGTTTTTAACTTAATATTAACTAACATTAATAAAGGTTAACAACTGAAAATTGGTACGTTTCACCAAATGTTAACAACTGAAACCTTACTGTAAAGTGTTAGCAATGTTTTTCATATTGTACCCTTTGTGTGTGTGACATTCACACATAGACTAGTCATTGGTCAGGTGGCGACACAGCGTTTGACCACTGGATTTACAAAAGGGTTTCAACATTGCATCAGCTACTGATGAGCACATTCATTAGGGCCTGAGCACCAATGGTGTGAGGACCCTATTGGAATTGCTCCATTTCTTATTAGGGACCGAGCACCGATGGTGTGAGGACCCTATTGGAATTGCTCCGTTTCTTATTATTAGGGCCCGAGCCCAAAGGGGCGAAGACCTATTTTTCTTCTAAGGATTTTTTTCTTTTTTTTAAATGTCAAAACATGTTAGTTTACAGTCGGCTGTAGTTTGTGCGGTGTGTTCAAACATAGCTTTTTGTCCAGACGCTGCCGACGCGAGGCGAAAACACTGTCGGTTTTCGTCACAGCTAGTTCTTTGAAGTCGGCTTGGTGTGTACCCGGCCTTTACAAGCCAAATCTCACCATTCCCCGCGGGACTCCCGCAAAATCTTCTTACCGCCCACTCCCACCCGCAGCAAAGGTTAAACCGCCCGCTCCCACAACATTTGCGTTGGGTCCCGTGAATCCCGCATTTCTCTTAGGATCTCCTCTGTTGTGGTGGATTCCTATCTGTCTATATATTACTGTATCCTCTCTCCTCCACTAATTTCTCTCCGTCAATTCTTCCTGTTTCAAAAGCAGTATCACATTTTATACTTATTTTCATGACACTTTATAAAAGTACAGGTTTTCTGCAAAAACATCAGAAAGTAGTTTAATGAACGTAATTACTGCATTTAAGAACACTGACACTGATCAAAGATGAATAAAAAGGAATTAAACAAGTCTTATTGAATTATTCTTATAGAGACCTTGCTATGCTAAGAAATCTTTTAACCCACCAGAAAAAAAATAAATTCACAGTCAGTTGATATGTAGTTTACTTTTATATAATTACAGAAACAAATACATAAAATAAGTTAATATGTCCTTTACTGGTAATATAGTTTATATAATTCACATTTCACAAATGCTTATAGATCACTAAAAAAATTCTAAATGGTTATGGATCATAAAATGTGTTGGTAACAATTTACAATGAGGTCTCTTTTTTGGTTAACATTAATTAATGCATTAACTAATATGAACTAACAATGAACAATATATTTTTACAGCATTTATTAATCTTTTTTTGGAGTTAGTTAATAAAAATGTTCCTGTTTATGTTAACTCACAGTGCATATAAACTGATATTAAAATACAACTGTACATTTTAATAACATAATACATTTTGAACTTAATATTAATTAACATTATTAAATGTGTAGCATCTGGACCAATCAGACACACAATTATTTGTTACATTTAACAAATCATCTCTAAAACCAGCGAGCCAGCGAAATGTAGAGTTCTGGTCTTCAACCCCCCAGAGCAAATAACAACCAGTCGCCGTAGCGACCACTGATAACCTCAGTTTACTATGCCAAAGTATGCAGACTCTGCAACTTTTACTTACTTCTCCCCATAGGAAAGACATTATGCTCATAGAAATGGACTCTTCCCTATTTATTCACAGACAAACCTTTCTGTGAATGAACACACATAGCCCATATATCAATATGTATATTATGACTGTTCAGATACTTTGTCTTTTGTTTTATTAACTGTTTTATGCATGTTTTATGGTAGATTTCTATGTAGTATAATCGTGTTTGGTCTCGTTGACATTGTATTTTGATTATCTAAAAGATGGTGTGTATTAGATGTTGATACTTGCGCGACATATTAGTGTTCTAAGAATCCTTAGTAATTTTGGCCTGAACCCCTATTGATTTACATATCGTCGCTGTCGGGCGGAATCCTCGTATCTCCAAAACCGTCATTTTTCAGGAAATGAAAAAAACTGCATATTTTTTGAGTTATTAAATATTTTATCGTTAAAGTTGGTATTATACCATATATTGCTATCATACACTGTTGTGTACCAACATTAAGACAACATTTCCCCAAAATCATGTTTTATCGGAGATACGAGGTTTTATGACTTGGGAGCAGGGAGATACGAGATTACGCCGTCATTGATAAGAATGGTACAGACACAGACTTCGCTGCTGCCAGCAGTGTTCATCAAAGTCTGCGGTCGCGTTGAGCCTTTTGACAAGAGAAAAGGCTTCAATAGTTAACCAAAGCTAACGACTGTGGTTACATACATTTTCCTAAACTCTATTTTAAAGGTTAGAGCTATGAGTGATGCAATACCAAAATAAAACGATAAGCTGTCTAATAGGCGGAAATTAATCTGCAGGCAAACAAAGTCTGCGGTCGCATTGAGCCTTTTGACAAGAGAAAAGGCTTCAATAGTTAACCAAAGCTAACGACTGTGGTTACATACATCTTCCTAAACTCTGTTTTAAAAGTTTAAGAGCTATGATGCAATACACAAAAACTGAGTCCGTCTTTTTCCCCCTTAATTCTTCCAGAACAGCTTATACTACTGTTTCAGCTATTAACATAGTTACGTTTTGTATGTAATGCCAAAGTGGTTATATTTCGTTTCGTTTTCTTATTAAGTTAATTTAGAATCATTACGACTTGCATAAAATAAAATCTATAGATCTAAAACAGTTAAGGTAGCTATAGAACAATGTTAGTTTAAACATTAAACCTAGGTAAATGTGCGCTATTATGTGAATATTGTTTTTGAAGAGGAGAAGCTGAAATCGCTTTGCAGAACATGAGGAGTCAGCGCGATCACATTTTTCAGCGAATAGGCTACATGCCTCACAAACATGACAAATAAATAAATAAATAAATAAATAAATAAATAGAAAGCCTTAAATTATTACTTAACGAAATAAAACAAATCAGAAAACAACGCTTTCATTATGTAATCCGGAAAGATGCTTTCCTTCAAAAGTTGCGTCCAAAGAAGAGATTGCGAGTCAGGGTCTTTGCGACATTATCTCAGAATACACTAGTTTATTAATGGATCATTCAAATATCTCCTTACTGTTTCCACCGACACATTCAATGCTAATTATTTTTGCCGGTGCTTTGTGACAAGATGATGGAAGGGGACATATGCCCCGACGCTCCAGCGGAGTGAAGAAAAGGTGGAGATACGAGCTCTTCTCAGACAGTTGAAGTGTTCAAATGAGTTAAGAGATTTGCTCTCAAGCTATTTTCAACACTTTAGATTGGTTAATAATTTGTAAAAATTACAGATCCACGTGGGCACTGACCAATAGCATCGATTTGTGCAAAAATATGAAATTGACAAAATTTGGACATACGAGGTTTCCGCCCGACAGCGACGATATGCAAAATGCCATGCCTCTGGAAACAAAGGGTCGTAAAACGAGGACCCAGTTTCTACTCCTGCTGAGAAAGTCAACCTTCTCATTGGTCGAACCCATTTGGGAAGGTGTGACTCTCTCCAGACTTTAAAGGGCTCACGCACAGTTATATAACTGCTATATAATTACTTTTAATGTTAACTAATATAATTAACCTATTCACACATGGAGGTCACTACAGTGGATAGATATTTGAAAATATCACGCTAGTGGACACACCATAGGATGATTCAGCCTTTTGTAACAATTAATGACCATGCTATTCCATGCTAACCTGTCATTAGTGGTTATCGAGACATTTCCATAATTTTCTATAATGATAGACATGCACAATTTCCCTAAAGCTGTATATGAAGAGTTCAGATGCAAAACCAGCTAAAAGCCATCTCTGTCAAAAATGAGATAATCATACTGAGTGAATGCTCTTGACACATATTATACATCTATCAAATACTTTTACTTCAAAATCGCTAAAATACCAGCCTCAGCCCAATTAGAAGTACCAGTACTTACATAGAAACCTATACATTGGAGCCTGATAAAAATGCATTTTTTAAAAATAGACGTCAGATGGATTTAGAGGCTTTTGCATCTGAACTCTTCATATATTGTTTTTTTTTTTTTTGTCTGTGTGTTAAAATGTCTATATGTCATAGTGTAACCCTTTCATTGCTGCAACCCTTAAAATTAGATAACCAGAGCGATACTGTAAATCAGTGTGTGTCCACTGTGCACCATTTTCCTGATTGCACCAGGGTGGCGATTGCGCTGATGGCGAGGGCCTGCCAATCGCTGCTCGCAGCTATATACAGGTCCTTCTCAAAAAATTAGCATATTGTGATAAAGTTCATTATTTTCTGTAATGTACTGATAAACATTAGACTTTCATATATTTTAGATTCATTACACACAACTCGAAGTAGTTCAAGCCTTTTATTGTTTTAATATTGATGATTTTGGCATACAGCTCATGAAAACCCAAAATTCCTATCTCAAAAAATTAGCATATCACGAAAAGGTTTTTTAAACGAGCTATTAACCTAATCATCTGAATCAACTAATTAACTCTAAACACCTGCAAAAGATTCCTGAGGCTTTTAAAAACTCCCAGCCTGGTTCATTACTCAAAACCGCAATCATGGGTAAGATTGCCGACCTGACTGCTGTCCAGAAGGCCATCATTGGCACCCTCAAGCAAGAGGTCTGTGGGAAGGAAAAAGTGTGGCAGAAAACGCTGCACAACGAGAAGAGGTGACCGGACCCTGAGGAAGATTGTGGAGAAGGACCGATTCCAGACCTTGGGGGACCTGCGGAAGCAGTGGACTGAGTCTGGAGTAGAAACATCCAGAGCCACCGTGTACAGGCGTGTGCAGGAAATGGGCTACAGGTGCCGCATTCCCCAGGTCAAGCCACTTTTGAACCAGAAACAGCGGCAGAAGCGCCTGACCTGGGCTACAGAGAAGCAGCACTGGACTGTTGCTCAGTGGTCCAAAGTACTTTTTTCGGATGAAAGCAAATTTTGCATGTCATTCGGAAATCAAGGTGCCAAAGTCTGGAGGAAGACTGGGGAGAGGGAAATGCCAAAATGCCTGAAGTCCAGTGTCAAGTACCCACAGTCAGTGATGGTCTGGGGTGCCATGTCAGCTGCTGGTGTTGGTCCACTGTGTTTTATCAAGGGCAGGGTCAATGCAGCTAGCTATCAGGAGATTTTGGAGCACTTCATGCTTCCATCTGCTGAAAAGCTTTATGGAGATGAAGATTTCATTTTTCAGCACGACCTGGCACCTGCTCACAGTGCCAAAACCACTGGTAAATGGTTTACTGACCATGGTATTACTGTGCTCAATTGGCCTGCCAACTCTCCTGACCTAAACCCCATAGAGAATCTGTGGGATATTGTGAAGAGAAAGTTGAGAGACGCAAGACCCAACACTCTGGATGAGCTTAAGGCCGCTATCGAAGCATCCTGGGCCTCCATAACACCTCAGCAGTGCCACAGGCTGATTGCCTCCATGCCACGCCGCATTGAAGCAGTCATTTCTGCAAAAGGATTCCCGACCAAGTATTGAGTGCATAACTGAACATAATTATTTTAAGGTTGACTTTTTTTGTATTAAAAACACTTTTCTTTTATTGGTCGGATGAAATATGCTAATTTTTTGAGATAGGAATTTTGGGTTTTCATGAGCTGTATGCCAAAATCATCAATATTAAAACAATAAAAGGCTTGAACTACTTCGAGTTGTGTGTAATGAATCTAAAATATGAGAAAGTCTAATGTTTATCAGTACATTACAGAAAATAATGAACTTTATCACAATATGCTAATTTTTTGAGAAGGACCTGTATATATATATATATATATTTAGGGCCCAAGCCTAAAATGGGTGAAGGCCCTGTTGTTTTTCTAAGGATTCTTATTAGGGCCCGAGCCCAAAATGGGTGAAGGCCCTATTGTTCTTCTAAGGATTTTTCTTTTTAGGCCGTATTCATAGGGATGATGTGACGTCACTGTAGTTTATAGCCGCCTTTTTTGTGTCCGTGCTGCCTGTTTCAGTCTATGGTCACAGCAGCCACAACTACAAGAAGATCAGCGAAACACTCCCAGAAGGTTCACAACAAGGTTATAATATGAAAGGGATAAATTGTTCTGATAGCTGTAACAACTGCCATCAGAAAAATACTCAACTATAATTTTATTCGATCCCAATCAGTGCTCATTGCCATGTCTGCAGTAAAGTATATACATGTACAAAGGTTCTCAAAAATAATTATATTTGTTTTGCTAAAACTATTTATGTACAATTACTCAAAAAAAATTATTTGTCACACAAAAAATGGCACACAAGTTACACCATCGTCCTGAGCAAAATGTACCTTTGTGAATTGTGACTGGCTGCACGAGTGGTGTAATAATTTAGGAGGTGGATACTGTGAAAGTACATAGGCTACAATGTATCTGTCACACTCGGTGTGCATGAAACACGCAGGCTCACGAAGATGAAATAACAGTCTTTTAATATTCCACAAAGAAGGATTTCCAGACAGGAGGTAAACACACACGTATACACAGATGTAGTGAGGTTGAAGACCGGACAAAAACCGTTGAACAGGGAGGAACTTATAAAGGGGAGATAATGACAAACACCTGAACTAAATGACAATCAATTAACAGAAACTAGGTCACACTGAGCACATGGGGAAGAAAACAAAACAAACACAGTCCAGGGGCGTGACAGTATGGCATAAAACTTGAAAGCATATCAGAGAAAGTCTGAAACATCAGTAAAGCATTTTTTAAACAATGGCAAAATGTTTAACTAAAATGTTATTGCAGCCAAATAGCCTATGAATGAATGAAAATGCATATTTTAAAATAAAGAAATCGCATGCTTTTGGTGTTTAAATGTGTGCATTAATAATGAGATCCAGGTTTAAGAATACTCAAGAAGTGAAAAACGTCTTCTCTCAGGTATATATCCATGTTTTCTTGGCTTCTGGATGTTGGGCTCATGCTCAACATGAGCTCACATATATATATATATATATATATATATATATTGTATTCGCCAAAACTAATTTGCCGAAATCAAAGCGCGGACTGTAAGGGAATTAGTGCCAACAGCGCCAGTCCCGCCAGCCGGCATAGGATTCTTCAAGGTCTTAAAGCCTTCATCCAGCGACTATGTTCACAATCATTTACACTTTCTGCCCTAAACTTACAATTAAGTCAAAGATTCAATGTGAGAAGTGGTAGTAAAAAGTAATTTCTTATTTCAATATATTATTAAATCTCATTTAGATGTGCCGTGTTTGTTGTCATATCGGACACAAATATGATGGCGACCATAGCGGAAGTGAGGTCTTTGGTACTCATGGATTATTTTTCTAAGGGTTATTATTAGGGCCCGAGCTCTAACGGGCGAAGGCCCTCTTGTTTTTCTAAGGATTTTTCATACCTTTTTAGGGCCTGAGCCCAAAATGGAGGACGAGGCAGAGACTGGGACCCGGGCGTGGCACAGGGGCTCTACTGCGCCCCCTGGAACACAGTCAGAAATCTTGATGTATAGCACACACATACTTTCACGTATTCATATGAAACTCAGTACACATATAGATCTCATTGAGCCAAACAACTTTCATACTCTATGTCGTGGGCTCTGCCCAACAGCAAGTGAGCTATTCAGGGCTGTTTGAAAAACACATGCTCTGGAATTTGATATACTAGTCTGAGGCCTTTCCACCAATTGCCACCAAACTCGGTCAGCATGATCTCAAGACATTGGGGATGCAAAATTGCCAGGGGATTTTTGATATTTCGAACGGTTTGGCCGTGGCGAGGCGACAAAGTTATGCGAGAAATGGGAAACAGGAAGTGTCTAATTACTTTTGCACACATTGTCTGATTCTGCTGAAACTTTATCAGTTTGTTCGTTGTGTGATGCTGATCGCATAGATGTGACTATTAGGAGTCCAAGTTATAGCGCCACTAACTGGCTGCAGGAAATGTGTCATTTTCAATATGCTTTAAATTCAAGATCTTAATTTTACTCGATTTGCTTCAAACTTCATCAATGTAATGTCAAAACACTGCCAATGACAATCTGTAAACAGGTTGTCGATATATGAAATGCTGTTGCCATGGCAACGTGTCAAAATTAACATTTGTTTCCTGTGATTTTGATGCAGTTAACATGCTTAGATTTCCGTGAAACGCAACACACATATCAGCATTAATGAGAGTTAGACATGGCAAAAGCTCATAAATGGGCGTGGAGGAGGCACTCTATAGCGCCACCTTTTGACAATATTCGGGGGTTAGTTTTTCCTACAGTCACTGACCTCGGTACATATATTGTTCACTTCAATCCGGACAACTTTCTAATTTACATCCATTAGCTACGACCAAGAGGAAGTCGGCTATTTTGGTTAGAATGTGGATTTTTGGAAAAATCAGGCTGTGGAATTTGAAATACTCCTCTCAGGAAAACCAAAAAAATTCACACCAAACTTTTTCTGCATGATGGCAAGATACTGAAGATGCTAAATTGCGAGTGGATTTGGGATATCTTGAATGGTGTTGACGTGGTGATTTATTAAAGTAACATTGAAAAAGATAATTTTATAATTTCATTATATCTTGCAGCATTCAAACTCTTTCAATTTTTTTTTTTCATACAGAGAACTAGTCATTCTGAGGAAGTATGCCAGAATTCAACCAAATCCCAGGCTCTATGAATTAAAGAAAATTAAAAAAACAAATAGACATCTCATCTCACTCTGCCTCTATGTGTGTGTGTGTGTGTGTGTGTGTGTGTGTGTGTGTGTGGTGGGTGTGTGAGTGTCAGAGTGAGTGTGGGAGGGGGGATGGGTGGAAAGAGAGAGAGAGAGTCAGAGAGGGAAAGAGAGGTGGAATATTTAAACTCTTCGTGCTTTATTTATTAAGATGTGAATTATTATTTTGTTTTAATTATATGGCTACTGTTTAAGGCATCAGTTTGATTCTATCCCGTCCGGTAGATTCCTGTCTTTCAATATCCCTTCTCCTACACTAATTTCTCTCCGTCAGTTCTTTCTGTTTCAAAAACAGTATCACATTTTGTACTTATTTTAATGACACTTTATAACAGTACAGGTTTTCTGCAAAAAAACATTGGAAAGTAGTTTAATGACTGTAATTACTGCATTTAAGAACACTGATCAAAGATGAATAAAAAGGAATTAAACAAATCTTATTGAATTATTTTAAATGCTTCTTATAGAGACCTTGTCCTCTGGTGTGACATCTTTTCCTATGGTGTGACAGTATATTGTTCATTTGTTGTATGTCTGTGTGTGTTTAACTCTGTTGATGTCATAGTGTAACCCTTTCATTGCTGTAACCCTTAAAACCAGACAGCCAAAAAAAAAAAAAAACACATTTTCTCTGATTTCTCCGAAATTAAGTAATTACTCGGAAAATAATTAAATTGACTAGGAACAATAGTAAACTACAGATAAGTTAACAAGACTTGTCAATAAAAACATAATGGACTTTGCAATTCTTGTTTGCTTTAGGGACCATTAATTTGCATTTATTCTGTAATTGTTAATTAGAACACACATGACAGCACACTACAGACACAATGTTATACATTGATTTTGAAAAGAAAATACTTACAGTTTTACTTCAGTTCGTTGAGGAGTTTGATCAAACAGAAATGTTAACTTTTATTAATGATTGTCCCATGTTAACGTGGGCGTGGTTTGTGAGCGTGACATGAAAGAATAGGAAACTTCCTTAAAACTGCGTGATATACGCAGGAACAAACACTGCAAAATCAAAGCGCTTTATTATGCATACCAAATGTTTACAATTGGTGAAACATGTTTTTTAATGTATGATCTGTGGAATATCGCATGTGACAAACCTGTCACCGTCTTCTGGAAATCCAGGTAAACATAGTTGCGTGCAACCCCAGTTAAATGATCTACAGTTGATCTATAACACTGGTTAGGTAGAGATCTTTAGAAAAAGGGGTTTGAGTTATTAATAATCAGTATTTAACCTAAGAAGGAGGTTGGGCCAGTCGTGGGCCAATGCGTCCTGTTCCTTCGAGAAGTAAATTTGGCAGTGAGAGTTGTCTTTTGAGGCGAAGAGATCGACTCTTGCCTTGCCGAAGATCTCCCATATCTTCTGAACCATCAAGGGGTGGAGTGTCCACTCGTCGGAGGGGACATTGCTCTGGGACAGCATGTCTGCCCCCTGGTTCAGTCTGCCTGACACGTGGGCCGCTCTCAGAGAGCGCAGATGGACCTGAGCCCACTCCAGAAGGTCCTTCACCATCATGAAGAGACGTCTGGATGATAAGCCTCCCTGCTGATTTATGTAGGACACCACAGTCATGTTGTCCAAGGGGACTAGGACATGATGACCCTACAGGAAAGTATGGACGCCTAAACTCACTGCTAGCATTTCTAGGCAGTTGATGTGAAGGCTCGTCTGCTTTTCTGACCATAGGCCAGAGGCTGGTCTGCCATCGCACAGCGCCCCCAACCTGAGTTGGAGGCGTCTGTCGTGACCACCTTTGTCTGGAAATTAGTCCCAAGGAAACACCCTCTTCCAGCCATTGAGTTTCCTTCCAAGGGGCTGAGGAGAAAGGATCTGTGATTTATTAGCTCTGTCTCTGAGTAGGCCAGGATGAGCCAGTCGTTGCGAGTTCAGGATGTGGATTCTTATCCGTTTGAGGGGGGGAAAGAGCCGCATCCATGCACTTCGTAAAAGTGCAGGGAGCTAGAGACAGTCCGAAAGACTGTGTATTGATAAGCCTGTGTTGAAAGGCCTGTGATGGGGGGCAATCTGGATGTGAAAGTAGGCATCTTTCAGGTCCACTGAACAAAACCAGTCCCCTAGGCGAACTTGCGAGAGGATCTGTTTTGTTGTGATCATTCTGAACTGCCATCGCATGAGGGCGCGGTTCAGACATCTGAGATCGAGGATTGGTCTGAGACCTCCATCCTTTTTGGGCACCAGGAAGTATCGGCTGTAATAGCCTGACTCTCGTTGAGCTGGGGCAACGGTTTCTACGGCTCCTTTTACCAGCAGGTTGCGTACTTTGGTGTTTTCACTTCGAACCACTGTGGGAATCACGGCGCCGAACTGTGGGGGGAGGCAAGTGAATTGCAGCGATAACCTCATGTTACGACGTCCATCTGCCAGCCCGAAGCTGTCAATGATAATAATCATTAGTGACAGCATTTACTTTTAATCTGCCTGAAATAAAAGATCAAACTACTCTGAAGAAGAGTGCAATGATCGTAATGTTAAACAGGCAGATCAAAAGAGCCGCGCGCATTCCCTCTGATCCACTCGTAGTGGAGGAGGGAAGCCGCCTCAGCGTGGGCGTTGCGAGAGGTGCGTTCAACATGAAGCTGTCACTGTAGAGACAGCATTCTGCTTCGATCCAGCCAGAAGGATTGAGCCGCTCGAAAAACGAGAGGCACCGATCCTCATGTGTAAAGCGTGTGGAGAGTGACACACGCGGGGGCTTTGCCGGCGCTAAATCACTCAATTTAATCATGAGTCTGCATTTTCTACCTCCAAAGTAAATGGGAGAAGAGAAACGTGAGAGCGAGATAGATATAATACACCTTGACAGACTGCTTAGCTGACTGCGAGTCTTGCGAGCGCAACATCAGTGACGCACACAGTGTGAGCTGTCAAATATTGTGTAATGCGCCCTGGCAGACTACTGAAACAATTTGTGAACGCAGCTTCAGCGACGTACACACAAACACACGCTGCCGTAAAAGGTGAGCGAAGATGAAGTCATCGCTGGAGAAAAAGGATCTGATTAACCCGGCAAAGCACCCGCTTATACAGCCCATTTTGGCGGGATCGCGCAAGATTTCGGCGGGCTGCTTCGCCATAGGTGTGCGCAGCACTGCTGCCCGGCTATCGCTCAGTTATCATTGACTCAACCAATAGCTCTGCAGTTAAAAACTGCGTTATTAAAAAGTCGCAAACCTGACGAGAAGCAGAAACTTGTTTAGAACAACTCACAGGTATTGCACCCAATTCAAGAAAGCAGTTCAAAACAGTTAATATAGAAGTTCACTTTAGTAAGTAGCAAAGTTGCATCTATGAGTTTGAAGTGATTCACAAAACAAAGCAAACGGAAAGAGAAAGCGCAATCTATGGCTATTATTAGCTCCCTATAAAACATACAGAGATAAAACGGTTGTGCGGAAAGATACACTAATTTCCAGCCTAGGATAAAGTCATTATGAACATTAACAATAATTTGGGACACTTATAATGTGATTTTATGGTAAACTATGTAAGTGTACGTCCCACCAATGTCAAAAGCAAACATACGCACTTGCATCAGTGGCGTTCCGTCCATATACGCTGCTAATGCTCTGCATACCCAGGCCGTCTGAGAGAATGCGTTCACGGGTTAATTAATATAAACATGGTTGTCAGTTGATCCTTTGTGTTTGTGATGTAACTTAAAGTGTAATAAAGAGTTGGGAATAAGTACGTCAAATTATTTATTTGCCAAACAACGGCAATTCTCTGTAAATGTCACATGCGGAAGCTTCCGGGCAAGCAGATTCTCCGCAGCTTACTAGCCTCCGCTCTATTGCAATGACTCCTCAGGATTCACGCGCGTTCACTGCTTTCGCTGATAAGCGCGTGATTTCATTGGCGAGGTAAGCTGTCCGAGAAGCGCTCGCCCAAGCGGAAAAAATGCGCTGTTGCTGCCAGATTTCGATTGCCGAAAATCACATTGTGTTTGATGCACAACTGACTCGACTAAATCAAATTAAAAAACATCTTAACTGTATATTTTCATAATTTCTCAAGCAATTCAAAATCTGAAAGTCCACTGAAAACATATAGACCGTGTTGAAGATGTTATTGTCAACATGCCTAAGTGGTTTAAATAAAAATATATAGAAATAGTATAATATATAAAAGTATAAAAAAAGTTTTTATTTATTTATTTATTTTTTTTGTTTTGTTTTGTTTTGTTTTTGAATATTAACAAATAGGGGGAAAAGAGGAAATAATAAAATCTGATTTATTTTATTTTATTGTTGTTTGCAACTTGGCAATATTCTAAATATATTATTATTATTTGCATTTTGCATGGTCGTAGTATCACCTGGGTGGGAGTTATATTCACTGGTGATTAATAATAATAATAATAGTAATAAAATAATTCAGTCGAAGCAGAGATATAGAACGGGGAATCCCCCACCTCCCCACCCTCTTAATATTACGTATCATAAAAGAATACGTGTAAACGTTGTTTTGCGGTTTTTATTTGGAAAAGCAGCTATGTTTTTCTAGCATTAAAATAACTATAGATAAACCTGAAACGATACAAGAAGGATTGGAGATGAGATTTATTCACAAATAAGGTAGGAAATGTGCATACTTTTAAATCGACACATGCCACAGTGTTTTCCTCGTTAAGTTTGAAGCCTAAAAGCTGGTTGGGGGCTGGGACTCAGCACTTAGCATACCCGGTAAAAAAAACTACCTCCTTGTCATTTCTGACTTATAACAAAAAACAGAACAATGTCTAAAAGCTGTTATATGTGACAAGGTGTAAAGTAAACAAGCTAAAAAACACAGAACTACGTTATTATAAGCTGTCGACCCAAAAAAAACGAGCGTTTAAGGACACAAATAGTTGTAGATGTCAAGGAATTTCATGATGGGCTATTCATTTGGATAATTTCTCCAACAAACGGAAGGTAAGGAAAAGCAGCACTGACAAAGACCAACAAAATTTAGTTTCTCAATATATCTCCTCATTTCAGGTTTACATAGGGTGGTGAAAT
Organism: Cirrhinus molitorella; assembly: GCA_033026305.1. Taxonomy (NCBI): domain Eukaryota; kingdom Metazoa; phylum Chordata; class Actinopteri; order Cypriniformes; family Cyprinidae; genus Cirrhinus; species Cirrhinus molitorella. The sequence goes on along the minus strand of CM065130.1, from coordinate 14,796,503 downwards.
AATCCTTTGACATGGTTCAATCCTTTGACATGGATTATCTGGTTTACTGTCGCCGATTAAGTTTCCCGCCAGTGGGCATAGCTCTCTAGTAATATGACTGTAACGGACTGGACAAACAAGGTAGGATCCATGTTCAAAGCTTTATTAACAGAAGCAGTGGTGAAACAGACAGGGTCAACAGGGGCTAACGGTATCAGGGGAGAAAGTCCAAGAGCGGTCATAGAGTCCAGGTGTAAAGGTCGGGGCGGGCAGCGAGCAGAAAACGTAGTCCAGGAACGAAGCGAGGGGTCGAAAGGGCCAGCGGAGAACAATCAGGAAACAACGGAGTTGGGAACGGGGAAAACAAACACGGAAAGACGCTCGTAAATGACCAGGGGTTAGCTAAATCAAGACTTCGCGAGGATTTGGTGAATGAACCAGGCTATTTAAGCAATGAGGGCAAGATGGCCGACTAGGGTGAGGGGTGAAGGGTAACAGGAAGTTCATGAGAAAGGGGTTATGGGAAATGTAGTGAGTGATAGTCCAAAGCACATGTGAAGGCTCCCTCTAGGGGAGAGTAGAGGGAGCCACAGCGGTACAGATCGTGACAATGACAAGTTGCGCTCTACTTTTGTGTCTCTAAACGCTCGTTTTTTGGGTCGACAGCTTATAAAAACGTAGTTCTGTGTTTTTAGCTTGTTTACTGTACACCTTGTCACGAAAAAGTAAAAGAGATGTCGCATGCTTCTCGTGGTTCTGACAGCCTCCACACTTATGTGTCTCCCGGTGACATTCTGCTTCCAGAGAGCCCATGTAAGCCCCCATTAAAGAAAGGCAAAGCGAAAGACGACGCCGTGATTTCCACTCTTTCTCAACTGATTAACTATCGCTTGGATGCTCTGGAGAAAATGGTGGGTGAAAATGTTCTTAAAATTGAAGGGCTTAAAAAAACTGTGGACTTTGTTTGTGCTGAGCTGAACGATATCAAAGGGAAGGTTGGCCACTTTGAGGCTAGACTTAATATGGAGAAAAAGAAGATGGAGCAATGCAAGAAAAGAATTGCAGATTTGGAGAGATATTCTCACTGCTGGAACTTGCGCTTGCATGGAATACCTGAAAAAGAAAATGAAAATGTCAGAGCCGAATCCGTCCATGTTTGCATGGCCATCTTCCCAGAGGAGGGCAAAACTCTTCCAGATAAGATCGCATTGGGAAGAAACTTCCAAACTCTGCAAGACTGATTGCAAGAGAGCAATCATCATACAATCATCATCACTACTTTTGACCAAGAGAGGAGGCTCCTTCTATGGCCGGTTGTGGAAAACGCACGTAAGGAGGGGAAAAGGGCACACTTTGTGGGCCATCATGCTTTCATCGATGGCTCCAAATTTAACCCTATGTAAGCCTGTTCGAACTGTGCACCTAACTGCATGAAAGCCTTTTCCAGTTTCTTGTTTTCATTATGTTAGGCTATATATCATTTCATTATGGACACTTTTGATGGCTGTAAACAAGTTTGACTTAGCTATGTTGTCAGCTGCATTTACACTCTCTACCTCAGTAAGCACTTTTTTCTGAGTTCATTGTTAAGAGTTCTTTTTTATGTCACTTTCTGTTATTTCTCTCAATGCCAGGGGTCTTAGAGACATTACTAAAAGAAAGGCTTTGTTTTTATATGTTAAATCATTCAAGAGCCCCATTCTATTGTTAGTGATACTGCTTTTTGGAAAAATCAATGGAACAATGATGTTTGGATGGCTCACGGTTCGGAGTGTTCAGCTGGAGTTCTTATTTTAAAAAATCTTTTTGCTGGGGATGTGCTACACCACTTCAGTGGTCCGAATGGACATTTTCTGCTTATGGTTATTTGTTTAAATAATACTGTGGTAATTTTAATTAATATATATGGTTATAACAGTTCCTCTGAAAATGATTTACTGATTGAACAACACATTTAAATATTACTAATATTCAAATCCATTAAAGGATTGTTTAGGCTGCATTAATTAGGTCAACCGGAACCGGAAACACTTCCCATACACCTGGTGCACTCGTTGCATCATAAGAAGAATGAAATCTATGCTAATATTGTCTGTCTCCTGCTTATTCCAAGGTCAGATCCAGTAAAAATCCTGAACAGTTGGCCACTGCAGTTCCCTGATCCAGTTCATATCCAGATGATCCAGACCACCTCTACAGGTCTGTATGGGAATATAAACTACTTGTTTATTGGTCAGAGGAGAACTGAACCCCCCCGACTAAGCCTGGTTTCTCCCAAGGATTTTTTTCTCCATCTGTGTCACAGATTGAGTTTTGGTTCCTTGCCACTGTCGTTTATGGCTTGCTCAGTTATGAACAACTAAATTGGGGACAATTAATTTGGGACAATCAATTTATTAATTTGGAACTATTGATTAATTTCCTCTAACTAAAATTGTTTACGGTTTCTTTTTGCATTATTGATATATTACTTACCTCCTAAACAGTCCTCCTCTACTAATTCAAAATTAACATAATTTATGGACAAATTTGACATTATAGATATTTGGCAGGAGAAATTTCCTAATACAAAATTCTATACTAAAATTCTATAATAATAAAAATTGTTCTAGACAGTCTCGTATAGACTACTGGCTTGTTTCACAGTCGGTTAGAAACTTAAATGTTTCAGTTAGTATTCTACCTTCCCCCATGACTGATCATAAGGCAATTTTTATCCAGTCCTCTCTATCTTCTGTTTCCTTTTCCTCAAGACCTAGAGCCTCTTATTGGAAGCTCAACTCTTCTTTTCTTAAACTTGATAATTTGAGAAAAAAGATTTTATTTCTGATTAAATATTACTGGATCAAAGCTCAACAGGAAAATAAATTCGGCCTCAATTGGGAGCTTCTTAAGTACGAAATTGGTAAATGTGCTAGAAATTTCGGCAGCCAGTTAGCTAAACTTAAAACAGTTGAAGTATAAAATAACAACTCTCTGTGGTAAAATGCAAGAAGGCTTATCAGAAGCTGAGTTTATTGAATTCACTGATCTGCAATCTCAGTTAGACAAAATGTACAAATATAGGGCTGAGAGCTCCTTTATCTGTTCTAGACAAAGATGGCTAGAACAAGGAGAGCAAAGTACAGCATATTTCTTCAGAATGGAAAAGAACACTTCTAGAAATTTAACTATGAACTCTTTAAATATCAGTGGTACTCTTACTTCTGATCCTAAAAAATTAGCTCTTTTTGTGCAAACTTCTATTCTAATCTTTACAAGTCTAATTTTTGCATGGACACAGCTTTGTCTTTCTTCCTGTCTTTGAAGAATATTAGATCATTATCTAATGAAGAAAAGATCACCTTGCGCTAGTGATATTTCTATTAATGAAATAATTGAATCTATTGAAGCTCTTAAGAACAATAAATCACCAGGTTCAGATGGGCTGACAGCTGAATTTTACAAATGTTTTGCGCATGATTTAGCTCATTTCTTGCTTAAGACTTATTTGGAGAGTATTGCTTGCGAAACTCTCCCACCTACCTTATCACATGGGGTTGCTTATTTTAATACCTAAACCTAAGAAAGATATTCTTTTTATTGATAACTGGCGTCCTATATGTTTGTTTAACTGTGATTATAAGATTCTAGCTTTGTTACTTGCAAAAAGAGTTCTGGCCTCAATTATAGATGAAAGTCAGTCAGGATTTATCTCAGACAGGCATACTGCTAACAATATACACCTTGTTATAATTTTTATTAGATTATGATAAATTGATCAGAGCGGAAAGTTTTATTTTGTTTTTGGACTTTTATAAGGCATTTGATTCTCTTGAACATGATTTTATTTTGCAATGCCTGTGTAAATTTGGTTTTGGTGATTTCTTTTGCAAAATTGTCAGACCTTTATACAAAAATGGCAGCTGCTCAATCAATCTTAAATCTGGTATTTCTCCCAGATTTTATGTTTTTAGGGGTGTTCACCAGGGTTGCCCCGTTTCACCTTACTTGTTCTTATTGGCAGCACAACTTCTTGCTTCTTTTTTGAAGAATAGCCAACTAATGGAGTTAATATAGCTGATAAACATATTCTCATAAGTCAATTAGCTTATGACACCACCCTTTTTTTAAAAAATAAGCTACAAATCCTGATCGCCCATAATCTTATCAACAGGTTCTCCAAAGCATCTGGTTTGTTTAATAAATTTGAACTCCTTCCTGTAAAGTCCTGCTCTACCTCACTCTTATACAATATTTCTGTTAAGTCTCAGGTCAACTATCTGGGTATAGTAATTAGCAAAGATGAAAAGGCAAGAGATAGATTAAAATTTGATCCAATAATTGTTCAAGCTAAGAAAAAATTTAATTCCTGGCTCTTAAGAGATTTGTCTTTAAGAGGTAGAGCTCTCCTTGCCAAAGCTGAAGGCATTTCCAGGTTAACCTACCCTGCTCTTTCTTTACATGTTGAAAAATCTGTGTGTGTAGCGGTTGACAGAATGTTGTTTGATTTTTTATGGAAACACAAGATACATTACATCAAAAAATCTGTTATCATGAATAGTCTTGATCGGGGGGTCTTAATTTTCTTGACTTCGCTTCTTTAAATAATACATTTAAGATTAACTGATTGAGACAATTCTTGAATGATTCTGATTCTATATGGAACACTGTCCCTAAGTATATTTTTTCTAAAGTTGGTGGTCTCCCCTTTTTGATGGTATGTAACTATAATTTCTCTAAATTCATAAAATTATCAAATTTCCATAAGCAGGTACTTTTGGCCTGACATTTAATTTACAAACATAATTTTAGCCCCACACCTATTTTATTTGGAATAATAAAGATATTCAATGCAAAAATAAAACTATATTTTTTTCTGATTGGAGTAACGCTTTTGTAGACATACCTTGGAAGAAAGTGTGGTCTTTACCTAATAAACTCTTAATTTCTAATAAGGTAAAAGAGATATCTTTTAAATTACTAATTTCCCGGAAGTTAGCGCTAATGCTATCAGTGCTATAGAGTTGCATCAGAAGAAACCGCTGTGATAAACTTTTAAAAGGTAAGACATTTATAGAACAAAATTGTATATTATCAGCCCAGCTAATCAAATTGACTTGTTGATTTAAATGGATTATTATTAGATTATTCCTCACTAAATTCTTAGATTTAGGGGTCATATTTCATTCTCTTTATGCCGTTTCATTCATCATTGTGTAATTAATGCTTTTAAATGTGACTTTTGTGGGTGGAAAGTTAAATATTTTAATTATATTTATTGCAGAGGACGCTGATGGACCTAGGTGAGAATGAAAAAAGTTTAAAGTAGGCGGGCAGTTTTTATTTCAGAATCATACTAGGCTAAAATGCCAGAAATGTAATGTATATCACTACTGTATACAGTTGAAGTCAAAAGTTTATATACACCTTGCAGAATCTGCTAAATGTTAATTATTTTAACTAAATAAATGCATGTTATTGTTTATTTAATGCTGACATAAATAAGATATTCACAAGATTCTTACATATAGTCCACAAAAGTAAATAATAGTTAAATTTACCCCATTTAAAAGTTTAAGTTCTCTTGATTCTTAATACTGTGTTACCTGAATGATCCACAGCCCTGGCTGTTAATACATGTTTTTTTCCTTCTGGATCATCAGTGAGCATTTGAACTTCTGTAATAGTTGCATAAGAGTCCCTCAGCTTTCCTTAGTTGGACATTTTTATAAATTCAACTATTAAATTAATAAAAGTAATCATAGTAAACCTGTACTTCATTACTGCATTTTATATTTACTGTGCTTCTGTTCTTAGCTACTGTAGAAGCACTGTGTGGTGGAGGAGCAGTGATGCCACAGGACTGATATGTGATGGAGCATCACTCAACCATTTCTCCTGTATTTTTCTCCTTCTCTGTTTTGCTTGCAGATCAAGAACTACCTTAAGACTCCCTGAAATTAGAACGTCTGTGAAGAGATGATGCCTTAAGAGGACTTCAGATGATGCCAACTCTGAATGAACACACTAATTTCCTTTGCATTGTAATAAACATGATCACATCATGTAATAATTGTGTTAATGTATTCATTGTTTCTGCTGAATACATGATGTTAACTACCTGCATGATTTTGCCATATGAACATTACATTCTTACACCTGATAACAGAATTATTATTTGTAATGTGAACACATTCATTTTCTGTAAAGCTGCTTTGAAACAATGTATATAATAAAAGTGGTATACAAATAAATGTGAAGGGAATACATAACATATCTTGATGCATAATTGTTTTCTTCTCTCTGTGTCAGTAGGGAAACCATACATTCATTCTGCAACACCGGCGCCCCTCAGGGTTGTGTTCTCACCCCTCTGCTCTTCTCCCTCTAGGTTCTCAACCTTTTGGAACTAAAGCCCCCTCAAGTCTTGCCTATAATGTGTCACGCCCCCCCAACCCCCATCCCTCTTATTTAATATATATAAATCTACATATCTTTTTTAGATAGATAGATAGATAGATAGATAGATAGACAGACAAATTTTTATTTTTTTGTTTGTTTGTTTTTGTACTTTTTAATTACTTTTCATAACTTTCATTATGACTCAAAACTATAAAGGATAGACAGATAGACTTTTTATTTTAATTTTGTGTTTTTGTATTTTTTAATAACTTGTTTATATATATACATATATATATATATATATATATATATATATATATATACACGTTTTATAAAACTATATGAAAGGACAAGTATGGAACATGTGGTTAATGATCAGGTATGTTTCTGAACAGCATAACTACTATGAATAACAAGACTTAAAGTAGCCTATATGTTGTAATGAGGTGTACTGTTTTATGTGTAAAACTATTTTATAATGCTGCATTTTATTTTGAAAATTGTTCACATACTATCCGCCCTATGTAGGCCTAGTATTGAGTAGTAACTACTTTTTAGAGCAGACATTATGCAAACTGGGATGCTCAGATTCTGATACCCTGGGCTCAGGGTATCGGCCGATACCGAGTACTGATCCGATACCTGGGTGTGTGTTTGTATATACAGCTGTAGATACTACTAGTATGAAATGACATTATTTTTATGTTGTGCTTCAGAGTTATCCCTTAACAAAACATGAACAAATATATAGAGTGAACTAGATTATTTTTATTATCTGACATACATTTGATAGTATTATTTTTTATATAGTTAGCATTACTACTAATTTTCTGACATCAGCGTTGTTTATAACGAATTCTGGGCAGAATTTGAAAGATTCTCACTAAATCTCGCGGCAACCTCATTCATCGTGCGTCTCACTGGATCTCGCAGCAGTAACAGTGTCGTGAAATCAACGTTGGCTCCCGAATAAAGCTGGGCTTGTGTAAGTTTGCGTTGCGGTCCAAGCTGCGCGGAGCAGCTCAAGTTTAGTTTCGCTTTCGTTTCGTTTGCCGTTTGATGTTTCTCATATGCAACAGAAATCGAAGCGCGTATGAGTTAAACAACGCGGTGGTTGCGCCAGTGCGACCGCTCACAAAAATTAGTCACACTGGCAGAATAAAACACATCAGTCTGGACTCTGGAGCCCTGTAATATGGAGCAGTAAACAAAAAGTGCATCTGCGCTATCCAGTAACACAGATACACGCAGAATTCATACCCAGTCAACAATTTGATCTCACAATGATGTCACCATGAGCTCACGTAATACTCATGATGTGGTCACAATGTGTGGGTCACAGTGAGCTAAAAGTGTAACCACACAGCACACTCACTGTGTACTCATACTATGTTCACTATGTGAGGTCACTGCACACTCACTGTGAGCTTATACTATGTTCATAATATGAGGTCACATCACACTCACTGTGTGCTCATGCTGTGGTCAGTGTGAGGTCACTGCACACTCACTGTGTACTCATACTATGTTCACTATGTGAGGTCACTGCACACTCACTGTGAGCTTATACTATGTTCATAATATGAGGTCACATCACACTCACTGTGTGCTCATGCTGTGGTCAGTGTGAGGTCACTGCACACTCACTGTGTGCTCATGCTGTGGTCAGTGTGAGGTCACTGCACACTCACTGTGTGCTCATGCTGTGGTCAGTGTGAGGTCACATCACACTCACTGTGTGCTCATGCTGTGGTCAGTGTGAGGTCACTGCACACTCACTGTGTGCTCATGCTGTGGTCAGTGTGAGGTCACATCACACTCACTGTGTGCTCATGCTGTGGTCAGTGTGAGGTCACTGCACACTCACTGTGTGCTCATGCTGTGGTCAGTGTGAGGTCACTGCACACTCACTGTGTGCTCATGCTGTGGTCAGTGTGAGGTCACATCACACTCACTGTGTGCTCATGCTGTGGTCAGTGTGAGGTCACTGCACACTCACTGTGTGCTCATGCTGTGGTCAGTGTGAGGTCACATCACACTCACTGTGTGCTCATGCTGTGGTCAGTGTGAGGTCACATCACACTCACTGTGTGCTCATGCTGTGGTCAGTGTGAGGTCACTGCACACTCACTGTGTGCTCATGCTGTGGTCAGTGTGAGGTCACTGCACACTCACTGTGTGCTCATACTATGGTCAGTGTGAGGTCACTGCACACTCACTGTGCGCTCATACTATGCTCATAATGTGAGGTCACTGCACACTCACTGTGCGCTCATACTATGCTCTCCATATGACACCACTGTGAAATCATTGTGTTGTGAGTTCACCGTTATCTAAAATTCATCAGTCTTGTCTGAAACATTTACAATTGCATCCTTTATTTCCATCAACAAACACAATCACACAAAAAGTTAGTTTTCTTCTTTATTTTGTTTTCTTTTTAGCCTGGTGTTGGCATTGGACACAAAAATTTCAACTTGGCGAATACATTCGGCTTCTGGTGTAGTTATTGTGATGACTTTTTGCTTCTTCACCTCTATTTCACTGTGCGTTTGAAAAGACCTGACACATCCTGAAACAAAAAGAGCAATAGGTAAATGCGATAGGTTACTAACAGCTACTGCTCTTTACATTACATTTTCTACAGCAGTGTTCAGATGAACAAAACATACACACTTACTTTTCAAACATGTCAGAAGCACAGGTGGCAACACCTTCTTCCCATCTTTCCCTGTCCGGTTGTACAGACAGAGAACGTTGTCTGTCACAATGCTTTTTAGACTCTGTCTCACTATCTCACCTATATTGGAGCTGCCATGGGTATGGATGAGAGTTTACCTGACAAAAACATGCTGAATATTATTATATTTAAAAGATACCAGGCTTTAACATTTTATTTACATGGTATATGCTGCACACTAAATAAGTTCTCAAATAAACTATAGCTGAACAAAAACATATATATATTTTTTTTTTGGGGGGGGGGGGGGGGGGGGGCTGTCAAACGATTAATCGCATACAAAATAAAAGTTCATGGTCACATGGTGTGTGTACTGTGTATAATTATGAATATATATATATATATATATAAATACACACACATATGCATGTATATATTTAAGATTTGTTTTGTTATATATAAAATATTAATTTTGTATGTAATGTAAATTATATATATACACAGTACACACACATTTATTATGGGAACATGAACTTTTATTTTGTATGTGATTAATCATGATTCATCGTTTGACAGCCCTAATATAAATATATATTTATGTAGTAGTACTAACATAAAGCTCTCGATAATTTTTGTCCTCTTCAAGCTTCTGACAGAAGGCTTCAAACGTTTCAAAACTGGAGCATTTTTGTTGTTTAAAAAGTTCCTTGCAGGTATCTTCATCTGCCTTCTTTATGAGAACAGCCTTAATTTTTGCCAAGTCGTTCATGATGGTAGTTTGTCTCTCTTCCAGCATTTGAATATGCTGAAGGATCTTAGTATTCAGATCTGAAAAAAATTTATTAATCAGATTCTTTTTCGCCCAAGGATGTTTTATTTCTGTAGAATTAAATATTGTGTAACTGACATATCACATACCAAATAATTTCTCCATGGTGACTTTGGACTTTGGTTCCTTTGGTTCCTTCTCTGTTAATAAAAATGTCATACATGAGGTTGGTTAAATTGCACTTTTTATAAATCAATAAACATTTTTTTTTATCTGTTTATCTACAATGTACATGTAGGAGGTTCCGACTTACTTACTATCATTGTGGGCATATCTGGACCCCACAGTATAAAATAAAAATAAAAAACACATGCACACACACACAATCACACACACACACACACACACACACACACACACACATATCCCATATGTGACCGTGGACCACAAAACCAGTCTTAAGTAGCATGGGTATATTTGTAGTAGTTACCAAAAATACATTTTATGGGTCAAAATTATATTTTTTTCTTTTATGCCAAAATCATTAGGATATTAAGTAAAGATCATTTTCAATGAAGATGTTTTGTAAATGTCCATAAATATATGGAAATGTAATTTTTCAATAGCAATATGCATTACCAAGGACTTCATTTGGAAAACTTTAAAGGTGATTTTCTCAGTATTTTTTTTTCACTCTCAGATTCCAGATTTCAAATAGTTGCATCTCAGCCAAATATTGTCCTATCATAACAAATCATATATCAATGTAAAGCTTATTTATTATTATATATGTCTGAAATTTCTCTTATAATGTCTCTTTCACAAAATTTTGCCTTATGACTGGTTTTGTGGTCCAGGGTCCCATAAAGGAAAAAGTAATAACTCACCTGAAGATGCAGAGCTTTTGGGATGATCATCATCATGTTTTGCCACATTTCCTGTGAGACAGATCATGCAGATGACACAAAAATCTCTTATGAGTTACTTTGTGAATAATAAGCATGTGTTGTAGGGAATATATATTGTCTCACCTAAGGATGCTGGATATGGCTGGCCTGAGTTGAAATAACTCTTATCAGGGCTTTCAGTCATCTCATCCAGACAGTCACCTGAACAATGTACATTTGAATGGTCAAATTAGCTTAGCTAGATTCAATTTAAGTAAAAAATGTTTTTGAATATTCTCCAGACATTTTGACACACTGAAATTTCTGAATGGGTGCACCCTTGACTACAAAAGAAACTACACATTCAAAAACTGCAAAGAAAATTATAAAGCTGATTCTGCTAAGTTTCTTAGATAAGTTAAAACACAAGCTTACCATGGCTTATGGGAAGATTGGCCAGCTGAACAATCTTTGTCTTCAGACCAACTCTCTTCATTGGATTCCTTGACTTTTTCAAATGCACATCATCTGTTTATCATATGAAAATAAAGTATGATCACCTACTTGTTTGACATAACAAACCCTTCAATGTATACACACCTGGTATCCTTTTTTGCACCTCAGGAAGTTCTTTAGAAGTCATGTGATGTTGTTGAAGATCATGAAATTCTGTGAGGAAGGGACAGAAGTGAGTGGCTTTATGTACATCAATACATTAAGCAAGGGATTTTCAGACTGGGGTCAGGAGACCCACAGCTGACCTCCAGAGGGTTCTAAGGGTCCACATAAAAATTCAGACAAAATACACAAAGCAGAAATTTTAATATATTCAAACATTATTACTGTCATATTTCAAGTTCTTCATCCCTACATTTTTTCAGAAATATATATATATTTGATTTGCATCTTTAGTAGGGGACTGAATTCTCTAAGTATGAAATGTTTCTTTATACAAACTATATATCGATATATATTTCAGGAAAGGGGTCCTTAGCAAAAGGTTCATCATATATGGGGGTTCTTGGCATTATACAATGTAAAAAAAAATGTTGAAAAAATGTAAAAATGTTTAAATCACCTGAGGAAGCAGCGCTTTTGGGATCATCCACATCTTTTTTCACAGTTCTCTGAAGAGTATCTGTAAGAAAGACCACTCATTTTCAATAAAAAGTTTAAAACACTTGCTACACTTTCCAGACTGAACCTTCTGAATACTGACTAATGCTCAATAGAAGAAATAAAACATTCAAAACCTGGAATGAAAAAAATATAAAACTGCTTTAGAGAGTTCTGAGTTTTTCATAAAATTTAAAACAGTCTAACCATGGTATACAGGAGGTCTGGGCAGTGGAACATTTCTTGTCTTCAGACCAGATTGCTTCAGTTCAGTCCCTGACTTCTTCATATTTATGTCATCTGTTTATCACATACAAATAAAGAATGATCACAGAGTTATGCCTAATTTTTTATTTCTGCATACCAAACCCTTCAGTGTATACAGACCTTCACAGGAAGATGTTTCTGAATTGAGGTCACTTTCATCACAGAGCTTCTTTTTCTTTTTTCTCTTCTTAGGTAATTCCACCACTGCAGGATCTGTCACGGAATAAGTAACCGAGTCCTCTGCTGCTGAGACCCCAGTTGTGTAATCTGAGATATACTTATTTGCTTGATCATAGTCTCCTGTTAGTGGGAAATGTATGTATTTTATATTATATTATGTGTATAATGGAAAATCAGTCAACTATTTATTCATCATGGACTAAATAAATATATTGTGATTAGCAAATTTATTAGACCACCTGTCATAATAAAGAGAAAAGACAAACATTATAGGAATCTGTCAAAAGCTTCTTTAAAACTAAAAAACGTATTGTCTTTACATTAGACATTTAGCAAACTGGAAAAAAGAAAAAGTCACAAATTAACCAACCGTAACATTCAAACATTGTTTTGTTATTAAAGACTGCAAGTAAATAACTGTTTTTGGGCATCTAAATAAAAAAATAATAAATATTTTTGTCTTTCTAGAGTAATGTTAGTTTAGGGCAGCTGTGCCACAAATGGTGGTCTAAAAATTTTGATTGTAGATCTAATAAATTTGTTAAGCACTATATTCATTTTTTATTATTTAAAATTTCCAAAGATGCACAAATTATTGCAATTTCTCACCAGTAGATGGTCCAATGATCTTCACAATATCATAAACCTTCCAATTGGGGTTTGGTGGAGAATTGTTTTTAATATTTGAGAGTGATGATGTCCATCGACACTTCAGTGTTCCCTTGTCATCAAAAATCCAGCTGATTGGTACGACAGATGTCTGTCCATCATGGAATAAACAAATTCGATACTGAAACATGCACATTCACACACGCATACACACGCACACATAGACACACGCGTGCACGCACATGCACACGCACACATTAATCATAGTCTTTGGATCAAAATCAGAGAACATGCAATAAAATAAGACAAAAACCAATTAATCAGTAAAAATCAAACTGAATGCATGAGAGGTATAAGTGCTACCACACTGGGCTGGTCTTTATCAATCAATGACAAAGGTATCATGATTGCTTTATGTCTCAGTTGAGCTGTGTCAGCATGTAACATTTCAGTGTGATTCAGAAATCCTTTGCATATGCCAATTATTCTGGAGTCACATGGCTTAGTGTACAAAGCTTCCATTCTGCAGAAAACCTCACAAAAAACTAGATTTTCCTGAACTTCATGTATAATGCAGTACCTATCATTGGTCATTCTGTAGCATTCTTTTGTCTTTGGCATACCACAGTTAACATTTGATTTCTTAGAACTTGATATTGCTTGCCTCTCTGCCAGTCTGTTAGCCACTTGAATCAGTGGATCACCTGGACCCCGGACAAACCTCTTGATTTGACCCATATTGTTCTCAAACTTGTACGCTGAACAATAGTGTAATGATCTGTTGTAATTTGCAACATCAGTGAGATGCAGCAAGCAATGCACATTATATGAGATAAAACTCCTGCAATACAGGCTGCTACCTTTTTCAACAAAATATGTTAACAGCTCATCTGCATAACCACGATGCTCTATTAGGTTTTCACTGTACAAGATGTACATTCCAATGCTAAGAGAAAGGAAGTGAATATACTTCTCCTTATCGAGAACATATTTCAAAATCACTGGTCCAGTATACAGAAGAAATGTTCGGAATTCGGTTGCTTTCCAGTGTTTCAGTTCGTCTAACCCCCTGGGTTTCCTATTGAAATCAGCAGGTATGTTCCGTCGGATAGCTCGATGAAAATTAGTAATGATGCTAAGCTGTACAGCTGACAATCGATGGGCCAAAGGTCCTTCTTTCCACAGCACCAACAATCTCTTAGTCACTCCTAGATCCACACAATGCATAGGGTCTATTGGGAACTGCCTGACCATATCAATGTCCAGATTCAAAAGAATGCTATCTGTTTTGTGATGTTCAGGATTTGTCTTCTGTCTAAAAGACTCATTGGTTCTGAGATTTCCTTTATACAAAAAAAGCATTTTGCTCTCGTGAACTCCTTTTACATCACAAAAGTCACAGCCATAACGGCCATTAAACTGAGCTATTCCTTTGATGAGGGCCCGTGCTGGTGCATCACATATGATGTTTTTGAGGATAACTCTCTTCCCATTAAAGCCTGTGTCCTTCAGTTCTTGCAGTTCCTCCATACAATCACGCAAAAACTCCAAATCCTCTGGTTTCTTTGCTCCAGAATACAGAGCAACAATAAAAGGATTGCTCTTCACTTCATCAATGTTGACGACAGCACACTGGAGTGGCCACATTGTGAGGTTTACGGACTTGAAAATAGGTAACCCATCAATATTCAAAGAAATCTCAAAGTGGTCGTATTTTGAAGTGTCTTGCTCAGACAGAGTATGCTTAATACCTTCCTTTATTCCCAAATATGTGTATTTGCCACCTATCAAAAACAAAAATTGATACTTCCATGAACTTTTTGATTAACATTGCTAAATGAGTGCATGGAAATTTTCAAAGTTAAAATGTACCTGATTTTTCAGTTATTTTCAAACTGCCGGAACGAGGTGTTTTCAGCAGTGTTCTTCCATCTGCTGGGACATCAACACCATGTTCCCTTAAAATCTTGAGCAAGTGAGTGAGAGAGGTCAAGGTGATGTTGAACTGCAGTGCCCACTCAGCAAGCTTCTTCTCCAAAGACAAAGCTACCTCTGTATCACTGTCACTGCTAACATCCATAAAATCATTTAGTCTATCAATTTCATCCCACAGCACTTGGTCCTGCATATTGGTTATGGTATTGCGTTGTGATTCTGAACTATATTGTTCTTGCGAGTCTTCAATTTGATGTGGCTCCACAACATCCAGCATATTTCCTGAGTCATCTGATGAGTATTCAAGTTCTCTGGAGGAGTGTTCAGTATCAGAATTGTTTTCATTTTGTTTCTGAAGAGCCAAAATGATCTTTTTTGACTTTCTACGAGCTCTTTGTTGCTGTCTTTTCAATGCCTTAAATTTTGTTTCCCAGTCCTAACAGGTCAAAAGAGCTTCTGTATTAGTAAAACAATATATGAAACAAATAATGCTTTCACAAAACATGTTTGTTTGTTTGAGAGGAGAGCCTTAGACACTCCCGCTGATTAACTAGCTGTCCCAGTTTTTTAGTTATTGAATATGATCAAAAGTTAATATTGTTGTACTGAATCTGACATAAGAGGCCTAACAATTCACAAAAACTGATATGCAAACTAACTACAGCTAGCCATCTGGTGTGATTACTGAAGCCAGGTAAAATGGCTTGTGCACATGTAGCATGTGCCATTAGTATTCTGCCCTGTGCCAGATCACATTGCATATCTGAATTATCATATCATCTGAAAATATGTAAATAGCCCACTCACCATTTCTGCACAACTGTACAGCACAAATAGTTTTTTAGTTTTTTTTATAAATAGTCAAAAAGCAGTTCTCCATTAAGCATCCATTTTTTCACAGGAGTAAGAAACAGGAAGTAGAATGTCCTCCTTGTTACCTAAATGTGAACTGCCTCCTCTGTACCTGCTCAACACTTTGAAATCACAATGAGCTCACAAATTGCTCACACTGTGATTATCACGGTATGAGAATGGTGTGATGTCACTGTGATCATCGCATGATCTCACGTGTTGACTGGGTAGGCTGGTTTTAGCTGTTTTTTTTTTTTAGCAGGAATATCTGCATGAATGTATGTAATGTGTGCTGTAGGTGCAAAACTTTTAGTAAACTTATCAAAGATTTAGATGATCTTATCCCCAGTGACCAATCGCAGTGCAAGGATTGTTTTAACTCACAATGAGCTCATGCATTACTCGCACTGTGAGGATCACAGTATGAGGATCGTTTTAACTCACAATGAGCTCATGCCTTACTCAGACTGTGAGGATCACAGTATGAGGATCATTTGAAGTCACAATGAGCTCATGAATTACTCAGACTGTGAGGATCACAGTATGAGGATCGTTTTAACTCACAATGAGCTCATGCCTTACTCAGACTGTGAGGATCACAGTATGAGGATCGTTTGATGTCACTGTGATCATCGCATGATCTCACGTGTTGACTGGGTATTTAAATAGTCGTTTTGCGGCTTAATATTTATAAATATTCGTCCATATTCGTCCATGATTTAAGTACTTATGATTAATTAATCCAAACTTTGACAAATTCCATGACATTCCGAGTTAAACGGTACATTCCGTTTGTGTGACTGGATTCCACGTTTTCCTCTTTGAAGAAATCATAGGGCCCTGCTACATATGATATGCCGCCGTTTTACTGGCAGATTGGTCCAGTCAGAAATACAAAATTTGATAAGAAGAAGGTACCTCGATCCGGCCACCGCGTTGTTCAAAAGCGAAACTAACCGAGCTACGTTTGAGCTGAGCAGCGCTGAGCGTTTATCAGCTTGGAGCGCAAGCCCAGCTGCAGAGTCAAATGGGAGGAGCTAGAGCTCTAGCTCCCCCTCGCTATCTAGGGGGCGGGGCTTGAGACGTCATAGGTCCAGACGTACTACCGCGCACGCAAGTAGAGTCCATTCAAACAACCTGTATGAAAACCAAAGAGTATAGAATACTCTTTGTGAAAACTGTACCTTAAAAATAAACTTAATTTTGAGATGTATACAACAGGGTTCTACAGTGCGATCATTTCAGACCCATTTGCGACTATGAAAAAATATGTGAGCCGATCAGCATATTTGTGTTTGCACTGAGGGGAGCCTCAGAGGTTTCTACGTGTTTTGCAACGTTGAGTAATGTATCACGGACATACTTCACGAATCCTTTCATAAACAAAGTGTAGAGAGAGTGTAAATAAGATATTGATTGTGGAGTGTATAGAGCTTCGTTGATTATAATGGAACTTTGTGAAATTGCTATTAACAATGATGAGTGACAGCTTTTAATGATTTTAAGGTAGTTTGTAAATGAGATATTATTTTAATACAACAGTTAAACAAAAAGTTAATATTAAGTGATTTACTTTGTCTGACTATAACACTATTGCCTGATGTTGCTCTATTTTGTTGCCAAAAATGATCTGAAAGAAGTCAAACCTGCGCATCTACATTCAAACACAGTTTCGTTTCGTTTATGAAGGAATGTGCGTTTATAAAGAATAAGCCGTTCGAACGAATCAAATGAATGATATGATTCAGTAATTAAATCAGTGGCTTTATTTTAATTTTTAAATGATCTTTTAAGTTAGCCTATATTTAAATCATTTAATATTTCTATATTTAAAATGTTATATATATACATTTTTATTATATATATATATATATATATATATATATATTAAAACTGACATAAAAGAAGACATACTTTGAATCTTACATCCTTAAATCACTTTAAGGAGTTAAATATCACCTCGTAATCTGAAGGCAAATGTTTGATGAGATTATTTGATTATTGATTAGAAGGTGTTCCTAAAATTTTGCCTCTGTAAAATGTTTTATGTGTTCTTGAAATATATTTATTATTTTATTGTTATACCATTAAAATATTGTATGAAAGAAGTGTTGTGTTCTTGAAATATATTTATGATATTTATTATTATTATTATTATGACATTTTATCTAGATGTAAGGTTTATTTTATGTTTAGATCCACATTTTGCACATTTGGGTTAATAGAAACAAATAAATCCAGTGCAACACTTGTAGGACAGTGTATGTGACTATGTGACTATTAAATTACATCTTACATCTTATCCCAAATGTTGTTGGAGAGGACGCATCACTAATCTCAAAACAAGTCTAAAATTAGTCAATTTTCCATTTAAAATTACAATATGATTAAAAAAAGCATCTTGCGCATCAAAACAAGCATTTACTTCCATTACGGATGAACTCGCAATAACATTAACAGCCACTTGGTGGCGCTTGATAGCACCTCAAGCCCCGCCCCCTAGATCCAGCGAGGGGGAGCTAGAGCTCTAGCTCCTCCCATTTGGCTCTGCAGCGAGTACCACTTGGGGCTTATTTGGAAGCCAAAGTTGACTTCACGACACTGTTAGTGCTGCGAGATCCAAGCGTTTAAATTCGCCGCACACTGAATAAGGCTGCTGCGAGATCTAACTTTAGAAGCAGTATTCGCCTTGATGCCTTTCCTGCCTTGGAATTCTGCGGCTGCCTCTGCCTCTGAATGCAGCATTTTAAAGCTTGCGGACCCAGCCTACAGTAGGTCTTATTTAAGAAAATGGTATCGGATCGGTGCGTGGGCTCAGGTAGGCTACTCGCCGATTATTATGACCTGTCCTTTTTGTCTTCTTTTTTTTCTACGTAATTTTTTTTCCACACAATTTGCCTCCCCCCCCCCCCCCCCCTCCGATCTTCCCGCGCGCCCCCCCTGTTGAGAACCACTGCTCTACACCAATGATTGCAACTCTAAAGACTCCTCTGTCAAGCTCCTGAAGTGTGCAGATGACACCACACTCATCGGCCTAATTCAGGACGGTGATGAGTTTGCCTACAGACAGGAGGTTAAAGAGCTGGCTGTCTGGTGCAGTCATAACAACCTAGAGCTCAACACGCTCAAAACTGTAGAGATGATAGTGGACTTCAGGAGGAATCCCCCTGCACTTTCCCCACTCACCATCATGGACAGCACTGTGGCTACAGTGGAGTCATTCAAGTTCCTGGGATCTTTCATCTCCCAGGACCTGAAGTGGGACACTCACATCAACTTCATTGTAAAAAAGGCCCAACAAAGGTTGTACTTCCTCCGCCAGTTGAAGAAGTTCAACCTATCACAGGAGTTGCTGAAACAGTTCTACTCAGCTGTCATAGAGTCTGTTCTGTGCACATCAATAACTGTTTGGTTTGTCTCGGCTACAAAATCAGACATCAGAAGACTACAGAGAACGGTTCGAACTGCAGCGAGGATTATTGGTGCTCCCCTTCCCACCCTTCAAGAACTTTATGCATCCAGGGTGAGGAAAATATATATTTTTGTCTATTTATATTTAAATATGTATATTTTTTATTCTCATCTTATTTGTATTTTTCTTACTGTCCATGTTGTTGTTGTATACTGGAAGCTACTGTCACAAAAACAAATTCCTTGTATGCGCAAGCATACTTGGCAATAAAGCTCTTTCTGATTCTGATTCTGATTCTTTCTGAATGACTTTGGAGCACTCCCATGCAGCACAGCAAAATACAACATGCTTTTTAGTTTATTATAAATAAATAAATAATAATAATTATATATATATATATATATATATATATTATAATAAATAAAATCAACTGCTGTAAATAAGTGTATAAAAAGTCAACATACATAAAATATAAGATTACATGTGTAAAAAGTTGAATATACTATGAATAGACATATATTAATAATTATGAGGTGAACGAATCAAAAACATTAAACAAGATTAATATTCCCTTAATTTAATTTTATAGTTCACTTATTTGGAATTAATTTCCTAAGACAACATACAAACAAGACAATACTATTATTAAAACAACAGCAAAAACAGTCTTTAACCCAGGTTACTTTAGCCTAGAATATGTTTAGGCCGTTAGCGATAGTTGAGGGCATTAATCCTCAAATATTAGCGTATTTTGCACTTTAGAAACAACAAAGATAAAACTACATATATATAGGCTATTACATATACATGTCGATGTATTTAATAACTAATGTAAATAAATTTGTTTATTGCCTATTAATCACAAAAATCGCAGTTCTGTCTCTCTAACTCAACGTATTCCAATTGCCCGCTATGAATTTTCTGGAACTATTTAAGTCTACACGTCTCAACTCTCTCTCTCTCTATGGCTAGGGTTGCCAACTTCTGCAAAGGAAAATAAGGGACAATCTTCGTTCTTTATAGGAAAATAAGGGACATTATAAGGGACACTCAAAAAAGTATTTTTTTTTGCTTGAATTAAATGCTAAAATGAATCTCAGACATAAACACGTTTCTTTAACCTATTCATGTGCAATTTAATATTAAAAAGAATTATGTCATATAAAAATGTCACACACCCTACACACAAACCACGTAGCCTATATATGAGTACCTAAATTATTTTACCACCATAAAATTGTGACTGCAACAGTGGCGAGAAACAAATTGTTCTTTTTAATGCATTTTGTAATTTTTATTTAAAAGTGCGTTAATCTTTTAACAATTGTAATTGTTATGTATTGTGCAATGAAAAGTACAGGATTCCATAAACTCATTTTATATGAACAGCAACTATAAAGTTAAATCTTAGTGTTTAGTTTAGCGAGCATCCAGGTAATGTAGCAACACCCAATGACAGAGAGCTCTCACGAGCGCGCACGCATAGACACGCACGAACAGACACACATCTCTTGAAACCGTTAAATATTCCTGTATACCGCTACCTTGCTCAGACATTAACTCCACATTCAGTGTATATGTATTTCTCTACTCTGCATGTAGATTATACGGAACAAACGGCGTTCCGTATGGGATTAATAAACGCTGCTATTAAATACGGAACGATTCCATATTATACGGAACGGTTGGCAACCCATGGCCCTGGTATGTCCCAAAGCTTGCCTACTTTTCTGCTACACACTCAAACGTGTGTATTTTTTCTTCACCAAAAGAGTACATACATTAAGGGTGTAGTAGCCTATAAGTAGGCACA
The DNA here is from genome assembly GCA_033026305.1 of Cirrhinus molitorella. Lineage (NCBI taxonomy): Eukaryota > Metazoa > Chordata > Actinopteri > Cypriniformes > Cyprinidae > Cirrhinus > Cirrhinus molitorella. Next base: position 14,775,620 of record CM065130.1, on the reverse strand, counting down.
TTGGGACAGAGAAGAAAAGAAGAGAAAAAGAGATTCATACGCACGTGTTTTTGTGCGCACGTCCGTTTTTCTCTGAATCGCACTTACGCACTTTTGAGAAATGATCTTAGGACAAATTTAGGACGGGTTTTACGAAACTTTTTATAAATAAGGTCCCAGATATTTTGCGCCACAGACTGTTGAGCTTTCCCTTTAAGATCATTATATACGCCAAACCACAGTGAGGCATATTCAAAATCAAGTTGGAGGTGAAAGAGTGAATCGTGGTAACAGAAGAGAAGTAATCATTGCTAGACTTTGCCTTGGTCATACTGCTCTAAATCTTTCTTTATATAAAATGAATAAGCATGATTCCGGGAACTGTAGTCTGTGTGGATTATCAGAGACGGTAGAGCATGTACTACTTCAGTGTCCTGCTTATGATAATGAAAGAACAGTTCTGTTGGAAGAATTTAAAGAAATTGGGATAGAAAATATTACACTTAAAACTCTGTTGAATATTGGTTTAAGTCATTACAAAACATATAATGCTTTAATGACATATTTAAAAAAAAGTAGACCTGTTTAGCAGAATTTGGTGATCAATTAACTGATTCATGTAAGCCTTTTTTTTAAGTTAATTAGTTCTTCCTATTCCGTCAATGGTCCACACTCCAGCCCAGTAGGTGGCTGGAATGCACTTATCGTTTGTTTGCCAACCGCCATAAAACCTAAAAGAAGAAGAAGAAGAAAGAACCACAGTGAGGCAGTGTTGCAAAGAAAATCTCTCGTTCTGGTTTTACGGTGGGACGAATCTCGCGATAGAAGAAATCACTTAGCCAGGGAGAAACATGGCAGTGCTGTACGAAGGATACACGTTGTGTGGAGTTGGACCAGTGCAAAATTCTTCTAATATAGGGATTCTGGGAGTTGAACCGGGTAGAGATATCGACCATGTCCTCGTCACTGATTCTTCGAGATCTATTACTGTTTACAAGGTAAATTGAGTTAGATATAAAATATTGTCTGTCTACTGAGAAGCTGTGGCACGCGGTCCTACAGCGTGTGAACCGAAGTGCTACTTAAGGAATTTCTTCATCAACATCTTGTGTTATTAATCCACTTCGTACAAAATTTGGTAGTTTTTTTGTATTACTGTTTAATAGTTTTTCTGATGACCAGGTTTCTGATCAGAAGCCTACGGGCAGTTGGTCAGTGAAACAGGGACAGAAAATCTCTTGCCCCGCTGTGTTTAACACGCAGTCCCAGGAATATGTGGTCGTTACAGATGACAAGGTAAGAAGACAGACGTGATGTTCCCCTTAAGACTGCTTCAATTTCAAATGTTAACAACTTGATTTAGGGATGATTTTGTGTTATAGGTCGTCAGAGTTTGGAAAGAAGATGATGTCAACCTGGAAAAGGCTTTTAAAGCAACAGTAAGTAAAGTTACATTTCATAAGGTTTGACCTGAACTAGTTACTTTTCAATCAGCAGATGCTTTGTGTCTAAACCTACAAAGCGCAAAACATTTGGTCAATGGGGGCTAGTGCCACTCCTGACCAACATGTAGACCCGCCCCTGGTTATTAGATTGCATGCTTTCATACAAAAGGAGCTTTACACAGCCTTATCAGAGCTAAATGTAAGCGACCTGTACTGTTATATATCTCAGGTGGTCTTGATTTAAATGTGTACAGTTGTCATTCACGTTTAAAAGGGTTATAAATCGCTCAAGTATTTTTAACATGCTGTTATCAACGTTAATCATGTAAAATGTAATTTTCCAACAACGAAAGTGTGGCCTGTGAAAATGTCTGGGTGGCTTTGGAAAACCAGTAGCAAAAAAAGTTACGTTGACCCCTATACTGACATTATACATCTTGCACCACAGCAAAAATTGTGGTCATTTACCATTTTGTCTGTATGCGCTCACACATTTTCATATTACTGGCAAATTTAAATAAAACAATTAAATGATAAAAAAATAAATATTACAACTAAAATAAAAACACTACAATTATTAACTTTTTAAACTGAATATTTGCAAAAAAGTTTCTTATGTGTATTAATTTGAGCAGTAAACCTCTGTTAGTTTGCTAAAAAATAAAATGATTTAATTATTTGAATAAAAATAAATACGTTTATTTAATTTTAGTCAAAGAGCCACTCTACGTAAATTATAAAAATATTATATACGGCTGTTCAAAAACTGAGGGTCAACCGTGTTGCAGAAAGTGATCACTAATTGAATTATTCATTTTGAGTGGCAGTTCATGTAAACTACAAGAAATCAGATATGCTCAGAAATTGGGTCTATTCATCAAGCCTTGCAGTGTAAGCGCAGCTTAGAGTGAGTAAATAATTCTGGTTACTTTTATATAGCGCTTTATACAATACAGATTATAATACCATGGTCTGTCTGAATACTCTATTCTGATTGGCTGGCAGGTATGCATTAAACAGTTTAATGCACCGGTAGTTCCAAGTCAGTTTAATCAACATTCTATATTAATGCAGTGCTTTAATTGATGCACACATCACTCACATACAAACACACAGAGAGAAAGTGAGGTTGGAGATTGCAGATCTCAGAACGCACACAGAAACTTGTCAACGCTGCCCAGTGACTTTTATCAATAAAATAGCCTAGATACTAGATCGCCACATTATTTTCCTCAGCAACAAAACCCAGCTTCTTTGTTTGTAAAGAGACATGTAGAAAAGGTAACGCACACACATCTCGTTAGCAATGTCAACAATGCACAGAATGTTAGCAACGCACAGAAAATGAACAATGAGCATTTTAATAACTTTTTAAATAAACCTGTTTTTTTTTTTTTTTTTTAAATAAAATAAATGCAGTCTTGATGAGCAGAGATGGCAAAAGTACACACACCCTTCACTCAAGTAGAAGTACAGATACTCGTGTTTAAAAATACTCTGGTAGAAGTACTGACTACAATTTTTTTTACTCAAGTTAAAGTAAAGAAGTATGGGCTCTGACATGTACTTAAGTAAAAAGTACCCATTACTACTACTTTATTTCCATGATATCTCTTTGCATCCCACTTTGTGGATTTACTCTTCACTAATTTTCTTTTACCTGACACTTTTCCCATCAGCTATTTACTGTTATGAAAAGAACTCTCTCCAGCTTGTTGCAAAACAACCACCTCTTTGTATTCTTTTTGCAGTAACTTAACTTTATTTTAGTTCAATTTAAAGTATCACATTATGACCACATAATGTTTTTTTTTAATCTTAAAATTACTTAAATACTGTAGATTTAACACAACTTTATTTTCTCAAATGTCAAAATTAGTCCAATAAGAATTACATTTAGGGCAATATCTTTACAGAAAAATCCTAATACTGAATGTGTTATTGCATTAATTTGTGGTTACCATGGTTTAACTATAGTAAACATGGTTTTTGGTTTTAATTTTTGTAAGGGTTGTTTGCTAAATTACAACTGTAACAGAGTGACAATAGTAATTTAGTTCAGTTTACAGAGGGATATTATTAATCCTCTGGCTGCTACTGCTAAGAGTTGCTTTTGCGGTTTAATTCTTAACTTAATTCATAAGTGAACAAAGACAAAACTACAGCAGCTTATTTGCAGATGAAACTGGCTTGCACTTGAAGTCCTGAACAGGTCAGTAGTTTTGCCTCTCTGATCCACCCATTCTAGAGTCTCTTGCAATGATTACTCTAATAAAAGTATCAGGAGCGGAGTGCGTGCAAGGCAAAACGCATCGCCAGTACAGACTAACTGTACTAGAAAGTAACTAATTTTATCTAATGGTGATCCACCAAATACATGTTAAAACTAAAGTAACAAGCCTGGTTTGAAAATGTAAGATTTAGAAAGAACAGATCTTTGTGTAAATATGTAAGTAGTAAAAGTAAAAAGTAGTCAGAAAAATAAATAGTTAAGTACTGAAGTTAAGTACTGATACCAGAAAAATCTACTTAAGTACACTAACAAAGTATTTGTATTTCGTTACTTCCCATCACTGTTGATGAGCATATACATTTACACTTTAACCCAGTGGTCTCAAACTCAATTCCTGGAGGTCCGCATCTCTGCACCGTTTAGCTTCAACCAGGTCCAGCTGCTTGGAAGTTTCTAGTTACCCTGAAGAGCTTGATTAGCTGGATCAGACGTGTTTGATTAGGGTTGGAGCTAAACTGTGCAGAGCTGTGATCCTCCAGGAATTGAGTTTGAGACCAATGCTTTGTCACCCGTCCCCTCCAGTGGGATGCCTAAGTTGACTTCACCATTTTACAAATAAATCCTAATCTTATCATGACAAACTATATACTGTTGGAAAGGTCTAAGACTCCTAAATAGATATTTTACCAATTTCTTTGTGTTATGAATTATGTAGGAAAATGACACGAGTGCACCTTAAAAATCTACATTACAGGAGTTCTAACCTTTGTCACAAAAAGGCATTGTTCGTTGCCTTTTTCCTTATTGCACTTTAGAAATCATAAGAAATTTATTTATTAGCTGAAAACTTAAAATCTCAAGATTCATCCTTTTAAAATAAAAGCCCTTTTAGAAAAAAAAACATTTTAAAATCAGACATTCAAAATGTGCATCAAAATCATATTACAAAATATTTTTGTTCATAAATTGTAAAAACTTAAGTTTGGATTTGCATTTTGGATAGTGCATTTTTAATGGGAGTGACAGTTAAAGGGTTAAACTATTAAAACACTTTTCCCAAAAATTTGAACAGCAATGTCGGTATAAAGAGACTAAGCTCATCTACAAAATCTAAGCTCACATGTAGTCATGTTTGAAACTATTGATTCTTAAGCGTATTTGTATTGCATAATATCTTTATATGCTGTATTTAATAAAATTTAAATAAAAGCTTAATTATACAAAAATGGCTTGTGTAGTGGATTAGGGTATAATAATTATATTAATCATATATAATAATTGTAATAAAAAAATCAGCATTAAAAGCCAGGAACAATTTTTATTTTTTTTTTTAATTCGAGGGCACTACAAAGTATTGTTTATTTTTTCATTATGTAGTGCCCTTTAATTTGGAGCAAGAGAAAGCTCAAAGCTGATTGGTCAAATTTTAGATCTCTAAACCAGTACGTAACCTGTAGGGATGGGTACCGAAACGCGGTATTAAATTGGCCCTGGTGCTAAATTATGAAAGACCAGAGTATCGAAACGCTCTTGACGTTGATGGCAAAGGCTAGCTACACTGCTTCATGTCAAACGCTGATTGATCTGCACAAATGGAGCACAACTTTATGCACTCTGCAGACTGTGCGCCTATGCTCCTCCAAATAATTATCTATTAACTGTTTAAATAAGTTTGTTAAGAAAACTGAGGGGGCAGTTGCCCCCTTTTGATGCGGAAATTGTATATTATATGTATTCCAAAATCAATTTCTGGTATAAATGGCACACCAGAGAAAATCCTATACAGCAATTAATCTGAATATGTTAGCTTTAATAGGCAAATTATACAGTGAAATCTACACAGTGTTGTTTTACAGTTGGTTATTTTATTAGATTTTCTTTGTAGCCTATATTATACCTAAACAAAAATGTTAGTAGACCTCCATGAAAAAAAATAAAGCAGTTTATTTCATATGTTGTATCTTTGTTTTATTGTATTTGTCAGTTTGTTTTACTTTGTTTCTTTATGTTCTTACTGCATTTTATAAAACACAAAATGCCTGAAGTGTATTATTTTACAGAATATGAAGCAATGTTAATTAGTTAACAAGTTATTGTTTTCCTTAGGATTATTATTCTTAGTTAGGGCACAAGCCCAAGGGGCGAAGTGCCCTATTGTTTTCCTTAGGATTATTCTGTATTAGGGCACAAGCCCAAAGGGCGAAGGCCCTCTTGTTTTCCTAAGGATTTCTCTTTTTTTTGGGGGGGGGGGGTCTTAACATGCTCAAAAACTCTTGAAATTTTGCACACACATTGGAATCCGCAGCCATCGGGATGCTGCAGACTCGGTCAGCCTGATCTCAAGACATTGGGGATGCTAAATTGCGAAAAGAATTATCTCGAACGGTTTGGTCATGGCGAGGCGACGAAGTTATGGCGAGAAATGAGAAACAGGAAGTGTCTAATAACTATTGCATACATTGTCTGATTCTGATGAACCTTCATCAGTTTGTTCATTGTATGATGCCGATCGCATAGATGTAACTATTAGGAGTCCAAGTTGTAGCGCCACCAACTGGCTGCAGGAATTGTGTCATTTTGAAATGCTTTAAATTCAAGATCTTAATTTTATTCGATTTGCTTCAAACTTCATCAGTATAATGTCAAAACACGGGCAATAAGAATCTGTAAAGGGGTTGTCGATACATTAGATGCTGTTTCCATGGCAACTCGACAAAATTTAACATTTGTTTCCTGTGTTTTTGAGGCAGGTAACATGCTTAGAATTCCATGAAACTCAACACACACATCAGCATTAATGATAGTTAGACACTGGCAAAAGCTCATAAATGGGCGTGGAGGAGGCACTCTATAGCGCCACCTTTTGACAATATTTGGGGGCTTGTTTTTTCTACACTCACCAAACTCTGTACATATATTGTTCACTTCAATCCGGACAACTTTCTTATTTACATCCATTAGCTATGACCAACAGGAAGTTGGCTATTTTGGTTTGAATGTGGATTTTTGGAAAAAATTTTGGAATTTTAAATACTACTCTCAGAAAAACCAAGAAATTCACACCAAACTTTTTCTGCATGATGCCAAGATATTGAAGATGCTAAATTGGGAGCGAATTTGGGATATCTGGAACGGTGTTGACGTGGTGACTTATTAAAGTAACAGTAAAAAAGATAACCATAATTTTATTATATCTTTAAAATCCAGCATTCAAACTCTTTCAAACTTTTTTCATACAGAGAACTACTCAGTCTCAATAAGTATGCCAGAATTCAACCAAATCCAGAGCTCTATGAATTAAAGAAAATTAAAAAACAAGTAGATCTCATCTCACTCTGCCCCTGTGTGTGTGTGTGTGTGTGTGTGTGTGTGTGTGTGTGTGTGTGTGTGAGATCTAGGTGTGTGCGTGAGTGTTAGAGTGACTGTGAGTGTGGAGAGGGGGATGGGGGGCAAGAGAGAGCAAGAGTCAGAGTGGGAGACAGACAGGGAATATTTAAACTCATGCTGGTTTATTCATTAAGATGTGAAATATTTCTTTTTAAACTATGGTTATTCTTTTGTAAGGCATCATTTTAATTCTTTTTTCTTTCTGCATCGTTCTCTCTGTCCTCCCTTCTGGTGGTACACATAGATGAAGACTGTAATACCCAGGATGACCTGATATCTGATATATAATATATCTTTTAACCCATCAGAAAGAAAAATACATTCACAGAATCAATTGATATGTATTGTCCTGTCAGTATGCTTTTATATGATGATTGTAGAAATGCTTACAGAGCATTAAAATATTTTTTTAAAAATCTTCTAAAGACAAATCATTAAAAGTTTTATATATATTATACACTTTCACTGATAGGATGAGAAATCTTTTAAATCTGAGCTTTATTACTCTGTTTAATTAATTAGAATAAGAAACATATATAAAGTAAGTTAATATGGTTTTATATATGAATGCCTTTTGATCATATATATCATTATACATAATCATTATACATAATGATTATAGGTCATAAAATGTGTTGGTAACAATTTACAGTAAGGTCACTTTGGTTAACGTTAGTTAATGCATTAACCAACAATGAATAATATATTTTTATATATTTTAATATATTTAACTGCCACAGCCATATCACCCTGCAGCCCAAGACCAGTTGCCCACTGAAGCTAAGCAGGGCTGAGCCTGGCTAGTACCTGGATGGGAGACCTCCTGGGAAAACTAGGTTGCTGTTGGCAGAGGTGTTAGTGAGGCCAGTAGGGGGTGCTCACCCTGTGGTCTATGTGGGTCCTAATGCCCCAGTATAGTGGTGGGGACACTATACAGTAAAAAGCACCGTCCTTCGGATGAGACGCTAAACCGAGGTCCTGACTCTCTCTGGTCATTAAAAAAAATCCCATGACACTTCTCGTAAAGAGTAGGGGTGTGTCCCCGGTGTCCTGGCCAAATTCCCTCCTCTGGCCTTTGTCTATCATGGCCTCCTAATAATCCCCATTCATTGAATTGGCTCTATCACTCTCTCCTCTCCACCTGTAACTGGTGTGTGGTGAGCGCACTAGCGCCGTTAAACTGTGGCTGCTGTTGCATCATCCAAGTGGATGCTGCACACTGGTGGTGGTTGAGGAGAGATCCCCCCCCCATATGATTGTAAAGCGCTTTGGGTGTACGGCAATACACAAAGCGCTATATAAATGCCTCATTCTATTCTATTCTATTCTATTCTATTCTCACAGCGTTTATTAATCTTTAATTATTAATTTTTAGTGTTAATAAAATTATCCATGTTCATGTTTATTTGCGGTGCATATAAACTAATATTAAGTCTGCATTTTAATAACATGTTAATACATTTTGAAATGAATATTAATGAACTTTAATAAATGCTATATAATTATTGTTCATGTTAACTAACACTTTCATATATGCAGGTCACTACCCTGGACAGATATTTGAAAGCTGCTTTGAAAGTTGTAGCACAATGTTTCAACCACAAACTGATGAACCTCCCTTTCATTGCTGTAACCCTTAAAAACCACACAGCCAAAGTGTTCCTGTAAATCCATGTGCCTGCTGTGCACCCCTTTCCTGATGGCACCGGGGTAGCGGTTGCACTGTTGGCTTGTGCCCGTGATCGTTGCTTGCAGCTATATTTAAGCTTTTTAAGATTTAATTTGTGTGTATATAACTTTATTTATCGTCCACTGTCAGCTTCACGGCTTTGTGAACAGTGTTACGTGTTGCTCAGAAATGCAAATCGTTGTTTTTATCTTTGTTTGGAGCTATTTTTGTTTGCGAAATGGAACGAAAATGGTATATATATATACACACACACACACAGTGTGTGTATGTATGTCAACATTTATGTGATGACGCTCATCGCTGATGGCGTCATTGATGGACAAATATGTCTAAATTTCAGAATTCGCTTTATTCGCCAAGTGTGTGCCGACACGAAAGGAATTTGTTGTGTTTTTTTAAGGTGCTCTTGGTACATACATACATGCATGCATACATGCATATCAAACATGAGAACAGAAAACATTTAAATAGTAAAACTTGACAATAAATAAAAATAAGTGTATGAATCTGGAACAGAAGATTTATGTACAAATTTGTGCATTGTTTACTCTATATACAGTTGTATAAATAAAGAGATATGCATATGTATTTACATAATACTTGAGAAAGAGGCAGTCTTTAAAGATGAAGAATTAATCACAGAAATTAATTACGGAACACAGGTGATGATTTATGTGTTAGCTGTTTAGGCTGGAGATGGCATGGGGAAAAAAAATGTTTTTATTCCTAGATGTTCTAGTGCACAGGGATCTGTAGCGTCTTCCTGAGGGGAGAAGTGCAAACAGGTTGTGTCCGGGGTGAGAGGGGTCTTTGATGATGTTTCCTGCCCGTTTCTTCACTATGGAGTTGTACAAGTCCTGAAGGTTGGGCAGGTGCACACCAATGATCTTTTCTGCTGTCCTGTCCGTTGTAGTCTTCTTGTATCTGATTTGCTGGCTGACCCAAACCAAACAGTTATAGAAGAGCACAGAACCGACTCTAACTGCTGAGTAGAACTGTGTCATCAGTGCTTGTGGCAGGTTGAACTTTTTCAGTTGACGAAGGAAGTACAACCTCTGCTGGGCCTTTTTCACAATGGAATCAATGCAAATGTCCCATTTCAGGTCCTGGGAGATGGTGGTTCCAAGGAACTTGAATGATTCCACTGCAGCCACAGTGCTGTCCATGATGGTGAGAAGGGGGGAGTGCAGGGGGGTTTCTCCTGAAGTCCATGATCATCTCCACAGTCTTGAGCGTGTTCAGCTCCAGGTTGTTGTGACTGCACCAGACAGCTAGCTGATCAACCTCTTGTCTGTAAGCAGACTCGTCACTGTCCTGTATGAGACCGATGATTGTAGTGTCATCTGTCAAACCCCTGAAGTTTGCAGAGGTGTCTTTAGAGGTGCAATCATTTGTGTAGAGGGAGAAGAGCAGTGGGGAGAGAACACAGCCCTGAGGGGCTGATGGTGCGGGTGTTGGATGTGAGTTTTCCCTCACTAGCTGTTACCTGTCTGTCAGGAAGCTGGTAATCCACTTACAGATGGGAGTGGGTACAGAGAGCTGTGTCAGTTTATTCTGAAGTGTCTGGGATGATGGTGTTAAAAGCGGAGCTGAAGTCCACAAACAGGATCCTTGCATAAGTCCCTGGTTTGTCCAGATGTTGGAGGATGTAGTGCAATCCCATATTGACAGCATCATCCACAGGCCTGTTTGCACGGTAAGCAAACTGCAGGGGGTCCAGCAAGGGTCCAGTAATGTCCTTCAAGTAGGCCAACACCAGTCTCTCAAATGACTTCATGACCACAGACGTTAAAGCAACAGGTCTGTAGTCATTAAATCCTGTGATTTTTGGTTTCTTGGGTACAGGGATGATAGTGGAGCATTTGAAGCAGGATGGAACTACACACAGCTCCAGTGATTTGTTGAAGATCAGTGTGAATATGGATGATAGCTGGACAGCACAGGCTTTAAGGCAGGCTGGAGAGACACCATCTGGGCCTTTTACCTTCTGCTTCCTGAAGACTTTGCATACATCATATTCGCAGATCTTAAGTGTCGGCTGAGAGACAGTAGGGGGGAAGGGAGGGTGTTGATGGCTGTGTTGTGAGATGGTCAGAGTGGGTGTGGGGTGTGAGACCAGGCTTTTGCTTTTCAAACCTGCAGTAAAACTCGTTCAGGTCTTCAGCTAGTTGTTGATTGGCCTCAGTGCCGGTAGATGGGGTCTTGTAGCTAGTGATGGCTTTCAGGACATTCCACACTGATGTAGAGTCGTTGCTTGAAAGCTGTTGTTTTAGCCTTTGAGTAGTTTAACTTTGCCACTCTTATCTCCTTCAGTGTGTATTTGGCTTGTTTGTACAAGTCTTTGTCCCCACTCCTGTAGGCATCCTCTTTGGCCTGGCGAAGCTGTTTGAGTTTTGCACTGAACCAAGGTTTGTCATTGTTAAATGTTAAATGAGTCCTACTGGGAACACACATGTCCTCACAGAAAGCCTCAAAAACACTCCAATCAGTCCTTTTGAAGCAGGCTTGTAAGGCCCGCTCTGCTTCGACAGTCCATCTTTTTACAGTTCATACTACAGGTTTAGCAGATTTAAGTTTCTGCCTGTAGGCTGGTAAAAGATGAACCAAACAGTGATCAGAGAGTCCTAGAGCTGCTCGTGGGACAGAGTGGTATGCATCCTTCAAAACAGTGTAGCAGTGGTCCAGTATATTGCTGTCTCTGGTGGGGCATGTGATGTGCTGTCTGTATTTAGGCAGTTCGCGATTTTAACTTTATTAAAATCACTGAGAATGATAATGAAAGAGTCCGGATAACGCTGCTCTGTATGTGTAATCTGATCGGTTAACAGTTCAAGCGCCGCACTCACACGTGCGTCAGGAGGAATGTACGCACTCACCAGAATAAACGATGAAAACTCCCGTGATGAATAATAAGGCTTACAGTTAATAAAGAGCTTCCAAATTTGGGCAGCACATCCTCTTAAGAACTGTCACATCAGTACACCAGCCTTCGTTTATATAAAAACATAATCCACCGCCTCTCGTTTTCCCCGATGACTCAGTGACGCGGTCAGCTCTGAATAACTGGAAGCCCTTAAGATTTATCGCGCTGTCCGGAATAGCTCCAGTCAGCCAGGTTTCCGTAAAGCAAAGCGCAGCAGAGTTTAGAAAGTCCTTGTTTGTGCGGGTGAGGAGTCATAGTTCGTCTGATTTATTTGCTAGGGAGCGGAGTTTTGCCAGATGAATGCTCGGCAGCGGAGTCCTAAAACCGCGCTGTCGAAATTTCACGAGCGCACCAGCGCGCTTCCCACGTTTGCGTCGCCTGAAGCACTTGTATAGGATCACAGCTCCTCCGATTAAAATGTCCAGTAAAACATCTGAATGTTCAAATGTTGGCAGAAAGTTATTTGGTGTGCTATATCTGATGTCCAGGAGTTCGTTTCTAGTAAAACTGATCGGGAGAATGTTGCTTAGGCTGCCATTTGCGGCGCCATCTTGAAACACTAAAATTGAGTGTTTCAAATTTGTAAATTTTGAGCACAGACTCGAACACCTTGTGCACCGCTGTGGCATATGACACAGCGCTGCCCTCATGGCTACTGTTCCTATAATATCTTGTTTTTATCAGTAGCTTTGTCTTTGGGTCATTATTTTTCACTTGTTCGTAGATAAATATTGATAAATAGATTCATTTGATAAATAGATTGTTTAGTGAGAAATGGATAAGCATTAGTGAGAGAGTGATTGTGTGTGTGAAATCTCTCTACTCAGCATCTCTCTACCAATAGTAAAGCTGTGGGTTTTAATTACTAAGAAATATGTGCTAGAACATTTCGGTTTCTAAGCTGTATTATTGAGAAATCATAGAACAATGCTGACAATACATTTCCACGCTATTAAATGATTTTGTGTGCGTGTGATCTGCACGTTATGTACAAGCTACTGTCTGTAGCTTACATGTGTGTGCGTTACAATGCATATCGCATTAGAATAGAACAGGGGTGTCCAAACTACGGCCCGTGGACCATCTGCGGCCCACTATCAGTCTAATCTGCACAGATGTGAAAACCTACGGGTGTTTTCATCCAGTTCGTGTTTCAAAATGTATAATTTGATGCAATATCAGTAAAATCCAATAGATGGCGCGGTAGCCTGTAGTGTGTATGTGTGTATATATATGTGTATATATATATGTGTATATGTGTGTGTATATATATATGTGTATATGTGTGTGTATATATATATATATATATATATATATATATATAATATTATTGGGTGATAGATACACCTCATTTTGTGTTTTCCACGTAATGGTCTCACTGTGTACAGTGCGCCTTACATATTGGGGCCAATACCAAAAGACAACCCTTTTCAATGTGGCATCAATTTCAACATTCTGTGGGCATAAAAAGCTGGTATTGTCAGTAAGTCATTCCAAGTTCATCATTCAAACAGCCATGAACACACGACGTCACTTAACGGACGAGCAGTGCCACCTGGCCATGGCGCGCCTTCGGGTCGGTGTCAGGCAGTCAGATGTTGCTTGTGAACTTGGTGTGTCTCAAAGTGTCATCAGCAGACTTGCATCAAGACACAGAACTACTGGCGGAGTTCATGACAGACCCAGGAGTGGAGCCCCACAAGTGACAGACCGCAACGATGACCAGTAGCTAAGGACCTATGCACTCAGACATAGTTATGCAACTGCCACACAGCTGCAGGCCCATTTACGAGATGTGAGGGGTACTAGGGTTTCCAGACAAACCATTCGCAACCGACTCCACTGCTTTGGCTTGAATGCCAGACAGGGCTCAACAATAAGGACTGCCCGATGGCCCGGGGCCAGCGTGCGAGACGCTCGGGACAGTAGACAGGATTGTCACTGGCCCGATCGGGCAAGTGATACCACCGAGTATCGAAAAACGTCTTGTCGTTCGGTACCAAACTTCGATACCTAAGGGGTTAATCTCATCAACATCAGTGAGCCTAGTCTGCAGCACTTAAGTGTGTTCAACTAGAAGTGGGAAGATCGATTGGTGTTTGAATTTTTGTTTAAAAATGAAAGCAATCCTCATCCATGCTGGCATTTCAGAATCTATGTCCATACTACACGACCAAAAGTGCGCGTTGCGCGATCACTCTTGCACACTGTAGCATTAAACATAAGACAATAAGTAAGGGAACATCAACGGTTTGCTTTGCATTAAAGGATTTTAAATGCAAGCCGCAGAGGCTAATACCCGCAAGTATTGCTCTTTGCAGTGTAGTATTTCACCAGTGGATAAAAATCAGACAGAGATGGAATAGTGCGATAAGATCACATTTTTTTTTGAACGAACTATAGCATATATTTCAATACATTATCGATCGATAGAGAGAGATTTGATTTTACAAAACCCTTTATTAGAACAATTTTTTTTAAACATTTATATCACTTTTCAAAAAAACTTTACATCAGCTCTCTTGTAAAAATATTGTCATCAACAACTGAACACAATGCATTCTCACAACACCACTGTACTTAACATTTATTGTACTCATGAGCTTGTGAAAATTAAAATCAATAAGAATTCTTGACTTTATCATATTTTTTAAAACTAGCACAACATCTTGTCCAGTCTTCCCTTCTATCTTATTTCTCCTAGTAATATAAATAGCATATTTTGCCTGCCCCACAACAAAATTAATATGACATTTTTGCTTTTGTTTTGAACTGTAAGAAAACCCAAAAATGAAGTTTTGTTTTGTGAACCAAACATCAAAAGAATCAAACAATGCACTCGGAAGGTCAAAAAGAAAATGAAGTCGATTACAAAACATAAAACAATGAAAAATTGTCTTCCTTTCCAAACAAAAAGGGCACTTTTCACTTACAGTGGGGTTTAAAATGGATACAAAGGCATTTACAGCAATAGCTCCATGTAAAATTCTCCATTGGAGATCACCAATTTTCTTTGTTAATGGTGGTGTATTAAGTACTCGCCAAACAGGTTTAATTTTATAGTCAATTCCTAATTTCTCCCTCCATACTGTCTGTTTTAACATTTAAATTGTGCTGATAAATCAATTTTACAATACGTTTATACAAGTTTTTCCCTTCTGCTGTACAAAAATCAATGTATTCACTAGCACCAAGATTGAACAGGGGCCCAGTAATACAGGATCTATCTATAATAGGTGCAATTTCAATGTCTGGGAAACAATCATTGTTATTAGGGATTAAAGTTCCTGCACCATATTCATTCAAAAGTGTTTTCTCTTCAACAGTTAAAACCATACTTATTAAGAAATTTCGTAGCAAAGCGAATTGATCTAACTCCCAAGAGAGTAGCTACTTCTTCAGGATTCTGAAACCCATAACCTGATACCTCTATAACATTTTTTAACTTAAAAAGCTTTCTAATACACAATATCTCCGTAATGCCAGGGAAATCGTCTCCAGAAACATCAAAACGAGCACCAAACACAAGTGGTTCTTCCAACAACCAATAGAGTGAAGTTGCTGGTTCCATCCACCGTTGTTTAAAAAAACCCCAAACTTTAAACAAACCTTGATTTTAAAAAAAAAAAAAAAAAAAAAAAACAGGAATTCCAACAAAATTAAACTTTTTATAATCCATTAAGAACAAATTTAAATCCATTCCTATACTACCCACTCGCTTCAAAATGTTTGAAGCCAATGGCCTCCACGCCAGTGAATCAGCCAGGTCCCATTTAAAAACTTTTGAATAAATTGGAGACGGTAAGTAGCTCCTCTACTTGCAAGATTTACCAGTCCTTGACCTCCTTCCTCCTTGGGCAAAAAACAAGACACTTTGAGGAATCCAATGATAATTGTCCCCAAAAAAATTCACCAGTTCTCTTTGAATGTTTGCAAGAAGTCCATTTGGAGGATCCACACAAGCAAGTTTATGCCACAGTGAAGATGCCACAAAATTGTTGATTATAAGAATCCGCCCTCTGTAGGACATTTTAGGAAGTAGCCATTTCCATTTTTCCAATCGTCCTTTTATTTTCTCAGTTAAACCTTCCCAATTCTTCAATTTAAAATCTTCACTCCCCAAATGAATGCCAAGATACTTTAACCCATCTCTTTTCCAAAACAACCCTCCAGGTAAGGTGGGGAGATCTCCACTCCAATTTCCCACTAATAAGGCTTCACTTTTTCCCCAGTTTACCTTAGCTGAGGAAATAAGTTTAAAATCATTAACAATTTCTTCTAACTTTAACAACATCATCATCATCATCATCATCATCATTATCATTTATAAAAACAATGACATCATTGGCATATGCAGAAAGACATAAAGAGTTATTAAGACCAGGAAAAACCAGCCCTCTTAAATTAACTCGTAACTTTTGAAGTAGGGGTTCTATGGCCAAGGAATAAAGCATACCGGACATAGCACATCCTTGCCTAACTGCCCTTTGAACTTTGAAAGGAGGACTCAAACCACCATTAACCTTAAGAACACACTCAATGTTACAGTACATAGCCTTAATCATTGAAATAAAAGAAGGGCTAAAGCCAAAAGCTTCTAAAGTATTCCACACAAAAAGATGCTCAACTCTGTCAAAGGCTTTCTCTTGGTCGAGAGAAATCAGGCCAGAGTTAATCCCTAAAAGTTTAGAAGCATCCAAAACATCTCTAATTAAGGCAACATTGTCAAAAATAGACCTATTGGGAATACAATAAGACTGATCACAATGTATTAAATGACTTAAAACTTTACTAAGTCTTATGGCCAAAGCTTTAGACAATTTTATATTCTGAACATAAAAGTGAAACAGGACGCCAGTTGCTGATAGACTGAAGATCACCTTTTTTAGGTAACAGAGTGATGACTGCACTTCTGCAGCTTAGTGGCAAGAGTCCGTTTTCCAGACTGTCATTAAAAACAGTCAACAGATCCTCTCCTATGACGGGCCATAGAGTCTTATAGAACTCACCAGGCAACCCGTCAATTCCTGGAGATTTACCATTTTCCATGCTCATCATGGCAGCATAAAGCTCCTGCAAAGATAAATTCTTCCTTCAAAAAAATTATCAGCATCTGCACGCCATTCCATCAGTTCATGCCTTATCACTCAACAAGGATGTAATAAAGTGCCAAAAAGCACTCTTGTATTTGACAGATTTGGCTAAAATACTACAAAGAACTAGGCTGTGATCAGAAAAACCCGCTGGAACAATTTTACAATATTTCACAAGATTACATTGATATTGAACACTATAAAGTCTGTCAAGACGTGCCAAAGAAATAGAATGTTCAGTACTATGAGCCCAAGTATACTGCCTAATATCTTTATTCATATTCCTCCATACGTCACATAAATCATAAGTTTCAATCAACTGAACAAGTTTTTTCTGTGAAGCAGCATGAGGTTCTAAATGATTCCTATCCACCTTGTCATTGGCAGTACAATTAAAACCTCCACCTATAAATAACAATTCTTCTGGGTTTAAATCTTTTAGAACAGTGTCCACTTTATTAAAAAAACCAACTCTTTCCATTCCTTTTGTGGGTGCATAAATGTTTATAAGCACCATAGCATTTTTTTTTCAATCTTAACTTTGACTTTTGAAAGACGACCACCAATTTCATCGATTTCACAAGACAAAGGTGGAAAATGCTTTGAAAACAGAACAGCAACACCTCCGCTAACAGAGGATCAGGGGTAATGAGGATGCTTTAGAACAGCTTGGACTATTTGGAATGGTATAGAACTTTGGATTTTCTTCCAAACTGCTTCATAAACTTGCCGCAGTGCAAGTGGTAGCCTATAAACATAAGCAGATGGAGCCATAAGGTGCTGCAGACGTGCAGTAAAAATAAATGGTAAGATAAAATTATAATGTAATATAATATAATATATATATTTATTTATTTATTTTTTAGTAAAGTCACACTAGACTACTCTTGTTAGTGATGTTCTTTGATAATGTAAATGTTCTTTGCTTGTTTTCTGTAGCTGCTTTTTAAATAACTAAGGAAATGTAAGTATTATATTATCCAGCATTGCACAGTTATTATGATAACAGAGGTGGTAAAATATGGTATAGACTGAAATAAACACATACTATATATATCAGAATCCGTCTGTATATAGTAAAAATAAACATTCACCTCGTCCAGTAACATCTATATGCGTTAATTAAAATTACGATGCTATAAAATGGTGCTAAACATATGCATGTGAATTACATGCATCGCTTCACATTCTGTATGAACTGAACTACAACATGGACTGATGATGACAACAATCAGACATGCAGCGGTAACATTGCAATATGACTGGTAATGAAAGAGAAATTAATTTACGTTTATGCATGCACATTTAGCCTACCAGTCACTGAAGATAGGGGATAGTAGAGAATGAAACAAAGTAAACTGGAAACGCTCCGGCGGAACTACTGTCAGCACTCTGTACATGCACAACTGTCACATGCCCGTTGCCTTACAAAACAAATAAGGAATTTAGTACATAATTTTAAAAAGAGCTGGCGATGACAGGCTGACGATAGGATGATATGAAAATTGAGCATATCACCCAACATTAATATATGCTTTAATGAGATCGTGTTGACACATCGGCTTTTCTCACAGCTGTTCACGTTCAAGACATAAACTGCATTTAAATGAAAACATATTTGTGTGTGTATTTGATCACTTGGAACCGCACCCGAAAGCGAAGAGTGTAATTTGCTTGTCTGTTTTGGAGTGGGGAACGGCATCTTCTGCATGAATTATTGTGATTTCAATGTTTTATCAAACATGTTCTTCAAATCAGCAACAGTAAAGGCTGCATTTTCAAACGATCACAGATTGTGCTGATTCTGATTCTGAGGTGTCATTACACGCTGCGTAGCACTATCTTTTTTTAAAAGCCAAAATAGTCCCATACAACTGACTTGCTGCTCCTCTTTGATACTAAAGTGTCAGTGTCAGATTGTCAAGCCTGAGGCCATTGTTCAACAGATTAAGGTGCAGTGTAGCGTGTCTACTTGATGCTTCCTCTGCAGACTGTGATACTCTCACGTCATGTGACTGAAACACTTTTTGTCAAAAAAAGGGGCTTTAACACAAAAATAAATGTGGTGTCACTTGACAAAATTAGCCTATAGGCAGCGTCCACATATGCAATATGGTGTTGCTCATGTTAAAGCACAGTTTCTGTGTAGTTCAAAAGCGCATTAAATCATATTCATATTATAAGATTAAAAAATTATTTTATATATGGTAAGAAAAAGACGAATTACCTTTCAAATATGTCTTTATTTGATGTTCCTTTTAGTACGTTGCAAGTTAAAATGTATTCCTTTTTTTGTATTCATTTATTTATTTTATATATAGCTTTGTTTTTCTCCTTTAGCAAAAATCTTGTTCTTCTTCCTCCTCCTTCACCATTGCGTCTATGGCAGCCCATAGAACTGATTGCGAGAAAGTTGTTTTGATTTGACAAACTGATAGAGGACAGTCTCAACATTAACTGTAGCAAGTTTGGCGTCTCTAACTCTCTAGTGCCACCATTTCACTTTTTTTATGCTAATAACTTTTGATCTGTAAGGCACAGAATTTTTTTTCCTCTGATTCCTTGGCTCATGCCGAGTCGAATAGAAAATTAAAAAATCGTAAGGCTTAGTTTTTTTTCGTTATTTTTAATAGTTCATAAAACCTACTTTTTTGAACTCGTCCTAGACGGTTTGTCTGATGTTCACCAAAATTGGCTCAGATAATCTTCAGACCATGCTGGCAAAAAGTTATGGAATTCAAGTTGATTCGTCCAACCGTTTTTCGAACAACGCACGAACGAATTCTACAAAAAGTGCACAAAAATGGATGTGAGGCTATATCTCCGCAATGGTTTGGTGTATTGCGACCAAACTTGGTGTGTGTTATAACAAGCATGACCTGAGACTACCTGCAGTGTTTAGGCACAGTGCCGCCTAGTAGTCAGGAGATATGAAAAATGGCTTATAACTTTTAGCTTATAACTTCTCTATGCTTTGGCCTAAAACCACAAAACTGGTGTCTTTAGATTCGGCGCATCATGCCGAGTCGAATGATACCCAATTTTCCCAATTCGGCCGTTTTGGGCTTCAGCCATTTTGAATTTAGTTGTAAATTGCTGTATTTTATGGACGCATTGACGTATTATGAAAATCGGTATGGGTCATCAGCGTGATGCCCTGAAGGAGTCTGACAAGTTTTGAGCCAGCGCCACCTAGTGGTAAATATCAAATATTCAAATGCGTATAACTGTGGGCGTGGTCAACATACCTTTTTAGACTCCTGAATCCTTGACGAGTCCAGCGATACCAAACATGCCAGGTTTTGCCCAATGGTTTGTCCAACGTTGCATTTTAGCACTTAAAAAACATTTGCTAATATCTTAGAAACAATTTTGAGACAGTGCCACCTTGAGGTCAAAAGCTATAATGAAATTCCTAATAAATGCTAATAGCTTTCTGTGAATTTTGCCTATTGTAATGACACTGGTATTAATAGACTCCTTGGGTCATGCTGAGAACAGTGATTCCAATGTTGCCATAATCAGCCAAACTCCTCCAAGTCTGTTCATCCGATTTTTCACCAAACTTGACTCGGATCATTTTCAGACTGTGCTGACAAAAAGTTACTGTTGTTGTGTTGATAGATGAAACAGTTTTCATACAGCACCACTACAAATTTTAGGCTTCATGCCAAAATGACTGGGCTTTATGAGGCTTTATCTCTGCAAAGGTTTGACATAATGATGCCAAACTTTGTTTGTGCCGTTGTCAACTCACACAGAACAATAAAATGCCACCTATTGGTCAAACGTGATAAGCCAATAGATCATATTACTACAGGTTGTATTTGATTTTTCAGCCGTTTTGTCTAAAATCTTCCTAAAATGGCATTAAACACTCATTGCTGTAGTTGGTCTCATGCTTCTCTTGCCTTGTGCTTGGCCCCGTAATTGCTGCTTGCAGCTATATTTTAACATAAACTAGTCGGTTAACAGTTATGGCTTAACGACCGCCGGTTGTCAATTAGGGAGAAATAAAAAAAAAAAATGAAATGAACATTCCTATTTCCAATACTAATAAAAGTTAATCAGAAAAATAATAATAGGCCTAATACAACTGCACCTGTTCATGAATATTGCTTACTCAAGTATCTAAATGGCCTAGGCCTAACTAAATACAAAAAGTTTGTTTTTGTAAAGTTTTGTTTCAAATGGATGAAGAACCGGCTACTAGCCTATGTAATTTGCGCAATATGTGAAATTATGAATGGAAACCGCTCAAGGACAACTTTTTTTTTGCGATACACCAAAACTTATGCGACAGTTCGTTTTTTTTTTTTTTTTTTTTTTTAGGGATGACATCATCACACACACCATTTTTCCGGTAAAAAGCCAGTTGGATGGAAACAGGCTTGAGACAACAAATTTCGCAAAGTTTTTCTTAACGCATATTCTCTTTGCCGATAACAAAACGCAAAAACTGGATGGAAACTTGGTTTATGTAAATTAATTGTAGACTTACCATAGTGAATCGAGGAAAGACAAAAACACAATTTGAAGCACATTTGCAGTTTTAAATGCGGGTTTACTTACAACAACGGCATGGTTTGTGCGATGTTTTAAGTTAAAGCGAATGCAAAATTGTTATATTTCATTAACTCAGTATGTGATGATTAGTGCTCAGTTATGTCAAGATCCATTTAAGTTTCTTGTTTAATTCTTAAGACCGGCCAAATTTAGTCACTTCCACTTGTGTTATAATGTGTTATTTGACTAAGGTGTGCCTAAGAACATGTTGTTTGATTTCTTTTGGAAAGAACAGTTTTGTTCATGCAGAAGATTGACATTTACACTGCAAAATTGGTGTGGCCATATTTTTGATCACCTCCACATGTTGAAGTTTAAAAAAAAAAAAAAAAAAAACTTTGGACTCCAATTACACCATTTCAAGTGGATTGTCTGAAACTGATGTTAATACCAAGTGTAACATTTGAACTTTAGTATCTGATTTTTTTTTTCTCTGCTTTTTTTTTTTTCAGGTTTCAGCTGATGTTCTCAGAGTGCTGTCGGCTACTGATGTTGAGCCTGTGGTGTTGTTTTGTTGTGGGGCTGTCAGATTCCTGGACTCACTGCTTGCTTCCCCACAACAGCCCATAGAGGTTGTTTTGGCAGAGGATGAAATTATCAGGTCAGAGATCACAGACTTCTGTCTATAACATAGCTTTTAGGCAGGGCTTTATATTATTAAAGCTGCAGTCCATAACTCAATTTTTGAGCAAGTACATAACCAGACAGAATTTAAAACTCCTTACTTTAGCCCAATTCACAATGGTAAGCTTGTAACTAGATAAAGTTCGTCAAGACAAACTTTAAGTTGGCTTGAGAAAGCCGGACCAGGAAGTTTAAAAAGTTTAAGACATTTAAAGAGTTTAAAAGTTTTCAAAAGTTTAAAAGTTTAGAGAGTTTAAAGAGTTTAAAAAGTTTAAAGAGTTTAAAACATTTAAAAAGTTTTAAATTTTTTAAGTTTAAAGTAGTTTTAAAAGCTTTGTTTGATAGATTTGGGTGGTCGCTAGGGTACCTGGGGTGGTTGCTAGGGTGTTGCTATGAGGTTGCTACGGTACCTGGGGTTGTTGCTAGGGTGTTGCTATGCGGTTGCTAGGGTACTTGGGGTGGTTGCTAGGGTGTTGCTGTGCGGTTGCTAGGGTACTTGGAGTGGTTGCTAGGGTGTTGCTATGCGGTTGCTAGGGTACCCGGGGTGGTTGCTAAGATGTTGCTATGCGGTTGCTAGGGTATTTTGGGTTTTTGCTAGGGTGTTGCTATGCGGTTGCTAGGGTACCCGGGGTGGTTGCTAGGTTGTTGCTATGCGGTTGCTAGGGTATTCGGGGTGGTTGCTAGGGTGTTGTTATGTGGTTGCTAGGGTAACTGGGGTGGTTACTAGAGTGTTGCTATGCGGTTGCTAGGGTATTCAGGGTGGTTGCTAGGTTGTTGCTATGCGGTTGCTAGGGTACCTGGGGTGGTTGCTAGGGTGTTGCTATGTGGTTGCTAGGGTATTCGGGGTGGTTCCTAGGGTGTTGCTATGTGGTTGCTAGGGTTAATGGGGTGGTTGCTAGGGTGTTGCTAAGCAGTTGCTACCATGATTAGCAAGTCACTAGCATGATTTTAGTATGATTCTAGCATGATTAGCATGTTATTAGCATGATTTTAGCATAATTAGCAAGTTACTAGCATTCTTTTAGCATGATTAGCAAGTTACTAGCATGATTCTAGTATGATTAGCAAGTTACTAGCATGATTTTAGTATAATTAGCAAGTAGCTAGCATGTTTCTAGTATGAATCTAGTATGATTAGCAAGTTACTAGCATGATTTTAGTATGATTAGCAAGTTACTAGCATGATTCTAGTATGATTAGCAAGTTATTAGCATGATTAGCAAGTGGCTAATATGTTTCTAGCATGATTAGCCAGTTACTAGCATCTTTCTAGCATGATTACCATGTTGCTAGCATGTTTCTAACATGATTAGCAAGTTGTTAGCATGTTCATAGCATGATTAGCAAGTTGTTAGCATGTTTCTAGGATGATTAGCAAGATGCTAGCATGTTCTTAGCATGATTAGCAAGTTACTAGCATGTTCCTAGCATGATGTCTTCTAATTTGAGTGGTACCGATAGGTTTTCACAGAAAATATATGCATGCTACTGCTCGTCTTTGCGTCACGTCTTTTTACAAAACATTAAATTAATCCGTGCCAAGGAACCATTCCGCTGCACAACCCATGTACAGATGATAATTCCACAAATACTGCAAGCGTAGGTTTCAAGCAGAGATGGCAAAAAGATGCAAAACTTAGCTTTAAATAGAGTTCTGAAAACTTACTGTCTGGACTTTTCAGTAAGTATGTAAATGGGTTTGTTCTGATGGGGCTGTGAACAGCAGGTACAAAGCAATATTAAATTCAAGATTAAAAAACTACTAACCTAGGCTTTTGTTGTCAGGATGGTAAAAGACTTAACTTTGAAAGGCAAGGAGAAAACTTAAAAAAAAAAAAAGTGATATGGCCAAAAAATGATCTCACAATTCTTCATATCAGTCAGTATCGTTAGTTAACATGATAATGTCATATACATTTCCATTTCTCATTTAATACATCTTATTTCTAGATTAGTAAAATAGTAAAATTTAATCAAATTGGATTTGAATATCCCACATTTCTGGTACAATACCATGGTTGCAGTTAGTGTTCCTACAGTAAATCCATGGTAAAGTGTTTGTGATTTGTGAATAAAAATGCATTCTAATTAAATTGTAGCAATGTTTGCCTTGTTTTCCACAGCAGTGTTCAGAATGTTAGTGCTGTTACATCTGGCTTTAAACTAGTTTAAATTACCGGGAAGTTTGTATCTAGCGATGTGACTATTTTTGATTGTGGATGATTAAAATGTCTCCACGATCTGCTTTTGAAGAAATATTGTAGTATCGTGCTATAGCGCACATTCTATCAGTCGCAGTTCTGGCTGCTCTGTCTCAATATAGCCTACTGTACGACGTGACTTACCTTCACATCAAATGTTAACTCAGCGGTAGAGTGCGATAATGAAGGCGATATTTGCGTAGCTTATCAGTGAACTACGGCTCGGTGTAGTAAACGCGGCTGTATGAATGAACACGTGAATGAGATTTATGACAAATCACAGAACTGGCATTACTGACGAGATGCGCATGATATCGCGTCCGAATATCGGCACAGCCCTACTCCAGTAGGGTTGTGATGGTGAGGTAGTTCGTTAGAATTTTCCTTTTCCTCGCTTTTAAGCAGCTTGTAAATGGCTGTTTTAGTTTCACTTTTGAATTAGCGCCAATTCCACGTCAATTGATTGAATTGACAACAACAAAACAGCACAGCAAACTCACTTATATTAAACATAGAATGATTAATGTTTTAACAAACCAATGCTTATTTGCTTAGCTTTTAGGCTATAGGCATAATATAAAATAACAAATTACTTACACAAATTTAAATATAAAACTCTGGAGATCAGCAAACGGTGGAAGCTTCCAAAATCATCTAAGATAAACAGCAAAAGTCTGAAATATTTTTAAAGCAGGCACATTTGTATTTCTTTTTGAAACTAAATATTTAGTTAACTTCTTGTTTTTCTCACCTCACTCACTCTCTTCTTGTGATAAATGAAATCTGACTCCTGCCTCTGACCTGAGATGCATACTTCATGATGTTAGTTTTAATAAATAAAAAATGTGTACAAATTTCTTTCTTTTTGCTGTATCGAAAATGTACCGAACCGTGACACCACTGTGTCGTATCGAACCGAACCATGAATTTTGTGAACCGTTACACCCCTAATAATCACAGCTGGTTATATCTAAATTTAACCCTTTAACTGTCACCGTCCTGTCAGCGGGACGCCTAAGTTTACTTTACCATATTACAAATAAATCCTAATTAAGGGTGTGTGATTTGACGATATTTGATCGTGGGCGATTAACCCTTATGTGCTGTTGGGGACGTTTTCGTCCACACTGGGGTGCTGTTGCATCTTAATTTGTCCATAACTTTGTATGCGTTTCATCAAATGGAATGATTTTTGGTGACAAATCTTATTTTGACACACATTTTGGGACAATGCTTTGAAATTTTTCAAAAACTCAACGATACACTCTGGGCAAATTTACTACCCTTTCGTTATGTTCGGGATGAAAACATCCACTAAATTGAACTGCTGTAAAAATGCATCAGATAAATATTTTTTTCAATTTTTTGGCATAAATCTGTTAATCAACCTCAGTCCTGATCAAAACTACTAAATGTTTAAACAAAATCCAGGATTTTTACTCTTTAATTGCCAAGTTCATAAGTGATGTCACTGATTTGGGGGGAAAAAACACACAAAATGACTTATTTTCAATATAAAAAGTGATTGGATTGGACTGGATTTATTTTTTATCTTTTATCACATCTTGGACATGTCAGATATTACTAACAACATTGGCTTCCAAGCATTGATAACCAGGTGGCACCGTTAACCCTTTAGATAGGGCTGTGCAAAAAAAAAAAAAGGCTTAGTTTCTAGTTTATATGGAGTATAACAGCATAATATAGTGTGTGTTTGAGAGAGACCTTTGCACACTTACTTTGATACGTCTGAGAAAATGAAAATATGCACATCAGCTCTCAGAACTACATGGAGTAAACAAAAACAAAGTAAGTGTATTTATGCACCTGCTGCTTTTTGATGGTGAGAAGTACAGACTAAACAAAAACAAGGTAAGTGGATTTACAAGACATACAAGAAAACTTGTATGTCATCCTGCTGGTCATTTGAAGAGCAGTTGGCAACATGAGAAAGGGCTTGGCGTGTACTGAAGTTTTAGAAATTAATATAATTAGATTATGCAGCCTGACCCCTCCAGCAAGTTGCAGGATGTATTGTCTTCTCCCTCTGACACCACAGACTCAGGAGAGTCAGATCCTGATTTTGTTGTAGCACCCCCATCATCCTCTCCAGCTTCCACTGAAGGCGAGGAGGATTCAGAAGATCCTAGATCTGGGTAGGTTGCGAGACATGGCAAAGTTGTGGTTTTCCACCAACGCGGAGATGGCTCCCTTTCTTCAGCCTGCCAGAGGCGTGACTCCAGGGCCGTTGCGTTATGCATTTGCAAGGGTCCAGAACGTGGATTCTGTGTTCAATCTGTTTTTTTACAGAGGAGATGATTGACCTCCTGCTGGAAAGACTGAAGTTATACTCCATATAACTCCATATAAAAGCTAGAAACTAAGCTTTTTTTTGCACAGCCCTGTCTAAAGGGTTAATGGTGCCACCTGGTTATCAACAGTAAAAATTAAAATTTTTCCCTCTTGCCCAACAGGGAAAACCACCAACAATCAAGAATTCGTGATTATATGATGTCATGGCTTTGCAATCCAAAAATGTTGTTATAATGGAAGTCAATGGGGCCAAAACAGCCACAAACAATAAATGAGGGAGAAAAAATGAAAATCTGATGCTGAACAAAAACTAACAATGCTTGAAAGCCAATGTTGTTAGTAATATTTGACATGTCCAAGATGTGATAAAGTAAAAAAAAAAAAAAAAAAATCTAGTCCACAATCACTTTTTATATTGAAAATAAGTAATTTTGTGTTTTGTTTTTCCAAATCAGTGACATTACTTATGAACTTGGCAATTAAAGAGTACAAATTGTTTTTGTTTTGTTTTTTTTAAACATTTATAGTTTTGATCAGAACTGAGGTTGATTAACAGATTTTATGCAAAAAATTTTTTTACAGAAGTACAATTTAGTGGATGTTTTCATCCCGAACATAACGAAAGGGTAGTGAATTTGAACCGTGCACAAGGGTTAAAAAGTGTCCACGATCTGCTTTTGAAAAAATATTGTAATGTCGTCCTACTCCTTAATATACTGAACACGACATTCACTCAAGGGACACTGCACTTATTCGCAAAAACACAAAAGTACATTATTTGCATGTGGTTTAAAGTCTTGCCGTTAAACGTTATTAAATCCTGTTCTGGCATGCACTTCATAAGCGCATACACCTGAAGCGTGTGCGCTAAAAACCTGTGAAACAGCGCCTGATTACTGGACTGAGCTATCTTTCACGTCTGGGTCGCTGATACTGTCAAAACCACACAAGGATTACATATAAACAGTTGGTTATGTCTAAAGTGAAAGTAAACAGTTGAAAGACAAACGGATGCTCGCCTGTAGATATTAGATGCATGTAGCTCTTAAAGCGACAAAACTAAACATGCTGCCAGTTGTCGTTAAAGGGACAGTTCACCAAAAAGTTACTAATTTTAAAAATAAAACACAAAAGAATACATTTTGAAGAATGTAGATAACAGTACAGTAGCTGGTCCCCACTGAACAAAACAAAATTCTATGTAAGTAACTGGGGACCAGCAATTGTTTGCTTACCCACATTCTTCAATATGTTTTATGTTCAGCATGTTTTATGTTTAAAAAAAAAAAAAAAAAAAAAAAAATTGAAAGTGAGTAAATGACATAATTGTCATTTTTGGGTGATGGTAGGTTAATAAAACTAAACGGGAATAAAATCACTCACTGCTCTTGACTGAAGAGCTTTAATACAGTTGCTCTAATAAGAGTCAATGTATAATTTTTGTATATAGTGTTTGATTTTTATTTGTTAATTCGATTTTGTGAATGCTACTGCTAAATACACCTCCTGTACCTGAAAATTAAAGTTTGTTTTATTTGTATATTGTGTATATTTGTAACATGTGGCCTATCTTAGTTCTTATTTTTAAATAACAAAGATAAACAAATTATAAAGATTTTTATCTTCTGACAATTTCGCCTGAACATCAGCCATTCTTTTTATTTTATATTGTTACCTTGTAAGGCTTTGGTTTTAAAATGGGGAAATAAGTTTGGCTGTACTGCTCAGGCTTGCAAAATAGTAAAACCAACATGAACCAACAAAAAAAAGTTTTTAAAAAGTGATGTGATAATTTGTGATATCGCCCACCCCTAATCCTAATCTAATCATGACAAACTATATATCGTTGAAAGGTCTAAGACTCCTAAATGGATGTTTGACCACTGTTTTGTGTTACAAATTATGTAGGAAAAGTAATAGATTAATTTATGACGAGTGCACCTCAAATAAATCTACATCATCGTCACAAGACTTTCTACGTTGCCTTTTGCTTTAAAAATCATAAGAAACTATGTATCAGTAGAAAACTTCAAATCTCAAAAATTCATCCTTTGAAAAACATTTTAAAATCAGACATTGCCTTACCATGGAAAATGGAACATCCATGGAAAAAAACATCAAAATCATATTACGAAATGACTTGACTTGGAGGGCTGCGCAGCCTGTGCACTGTGTCTCCGTGTTGCTTCAAGCACATCATTCTGCGCATGGGATATGCATAAGCGCTTTGTCCTGCTCTGTATTGGAGCCTTTTGTATTATAATACTTTCATGTTTTAGGAGAAACCTAAAACGGCCCTGATGCCCAGCCCTCGTCCAACTATTACTTATTATTTCAACTATTACGTGAAAATTGTCTGAAGTCCGACCCTAGGGGCTTAAAAAAATGGTCTGAAATGCGGGGCTCTTAACAATCATACAAAGTTCTGGACCCACTGCCTTTAATTTTGCAGGTTTATTTTCTTGTCATTCACTTTTAATACATGTTTTCGTATCTCTTACTGTGGTAAACGTGCGGGCGGGAAATAAAATATTTATAATTTTTTTACAAATTAATAAATTGTAGGAACAAATTAATGAACTGTAGGAACGAATTAACAAGTTGTATGAGTGAAGTATGTCCTGTTCATGTCTCGCAGCCCTGTCAAAGCAGAGTGCTTTGCATTGGTGAAGCAAAGACACACCTACTGGGGTGCCAGTAAAGAGAAAAAAAACTTAAAGGATTATAACTGCACGCTCAGTGTATACTTTCTTTCTTCTGCAAAAGTGCAAAAGCATGAAAATGATGGCAGACGGAGACTTTGGTTTTCAAGTAAAAGCTTCTTAAACCAGAAAAGGTAAACGTATTGTTGTTCTTGTGCAAAAAACTAACAAAAAAAACCAAGCAAGCACCGTCACCGTCAGCCAGTTTAGTTTGACTTTTTTCTTTCTGGTTTTTATTTTGAAAAGCTTGTTTTCTCTGCTGTTTACTCTATGGAGGCTTTCTTTTCATTTTTTCAGTAAGTAAAACAGACAGTTATCTTTTCTTGTTAAACTTGACGACAAGATCGCAAATTCGAAAGCAAAGCATCCGAAACCTGGCTTATAACATTGCAAAAGAGGAACTCCCATTCACAAAATTCAAATTGCAAATAATACTACTGATGAAAAAGGGGTTGAATGTTAGCCACTTGATTATGGTTTATTTAATTCTAACAAATTAGTTCTTGTTAAAAATGTGTAGTTTATAATTTCTGCACAGGAGAGACAGTGTTGTTTTTGGTCGTGAGGTGGTGTTGAATATATCGGTGTCGGCCAAAATGAGTTGAAAAATATCTGCAAAAATCCAATATCGTGCATCCCTAATATAAATGTATTTACTTGTTTTTTTTTTTTTTTTGATAATAATTTATTTAATGTATTTTACAACAATACAAAAAGCAATGTGTAACATTTTACCAAATTATTCGTACACTTTTTATTTGTAAAAATGTTTCACTAGATTTTATAAAATGACTGGTTTTGAAAAAAATGGTATTGTTGCATCCCTAAAAAAAAGGGAATGACAGTTAAAGGGTTAAATAAAAGTGAGATAACTTAATGTGTGGCTGTATATTAGAGGTGTGCAACTCTTAAAGAGACTGCACTAAACATGCTGCTGATTGTCATTAATGTTAATGAAACACAAAGAGAAAAATCACTCACTGCTCTTGACTGAAGAACTTCAATACAGTTGCTTTAATATGAATCAATATATAATCGAGTGAAGTGTGTTTTTTTTTTTGTTTGTTTTTGTTTATTCAATTTAAGTACACCTACTGTACCTGAAAATAATGCATTCTTTATTTTATTTGTGAATTGTGTATCTTTTTTTTAATAACAAAGAAAAAATTATGACAATGATTTTTATCTTAACCCTCTTCACCCTGAATGTCTGCTGTTTTTTTAATTTCATATTATCTTACCTTGTAAGGCTTTAAATATAAAAATTAGTGCAGATGTACTAAAACCAACGAGGCAAAGAATCGTGCTACAATTGTCAATCACGTTTTTCCTGAAAAAAAATAAAAAAAAATCTCCACATCGCCCACCCCTATTTTTATCAAACCTTAGTGTTAGACATTATCCTCAGAACAAACAACGAAAGAATACAAGGCAAATCCAGGCTAAACATACACTACCAGACTCTCTATCAACATCTGTACTTGAAACAAATGTTCCACATTACTGTTCTTGTAGTTCTTTGGTAGAATTTTTCTATCAGTTGTGTGTTAGCACTGCTCTTTTTGCACAGATTTCTAATAGTTTGAGCAATAGCTGTGATTACTGGTGATTACCATATCAGAGCAGATCTGTCATGTTGCACAAAAAGACCCACTGAGAGTGATGCAGTAATGTAAGTCTGGAATTTCCTGTCAAGTTTGTTCTGTCAATTTTAATACATTTTAGACTTACCATAGTGAATCAGGTTATACAAAATTATTTTATTATTATACACAATTTTGAACTTTTTTTTTTTTTTTTTTTTTTTCTCCAGTTCTTCAGTTTTTCCAACAGCGGCATGGTTTGAGCAGTGCATTTTTTTTAAAATATTGCATCATAGTGTGTTGTTCAGTGCTCATTTATGTCACAACCTGTTTAAAAGTGTAAGCTTCTTGTTTAATCATTTTCACAGGTGGAGTTCTGTTGTTGACGAAGAGCACCAGCTTGTTGTTTTGTTCAGCACAGAAAAGGTTTTATTTTTTTCTTTGAATCTTTGTGGATCTTTTGAAACTTTGTGGAAACTATTAAATCGGCACTAAACTTTTTTTTTTTTTTTTAAATAAATAGAGAGGAGAGCATTTCCTGTATGTTTGGAGATTTAATCCCAACACCCTTGTGAAACACAGATTTGAGACTGAACCTGGTCTCTCTGCACCCATTAGCTTTTCTGCCACATACAGGGGTGGTAACATACACCTGTTATACTTATGTAAGTCTCTTCTTATTTATTTTATCATCTGACCCAAACGACAATTTTGTAGTACTAGCAACCAAATTGCTCTGCATTATTTCAGATTTGAATGGCTGTGTGTATGAGAGTCTGTTGCCACTCAGAAGTTCATCTACAGGAGCTGAAGGTGTCCAAGCTCTTTCTCGCTCCCTATGTCTAAGTCTTCCTCTTGGGGAAGAAAAACTGATGTCTGGTGCTGCTGTTGTGCTTGATGAGGCTCATGTAGCTGTGGTTGGATTCCCCCACCCCTCTGCTGGAGCTGGTAAAGGTGATTCTTTATCTTCAAACAGATGATTGCAGACTAATAGATATAACAACCATTATTTTACCAGGACGTCTCATTGAGCTTAAAATCTTTTACAAGAGAGACCTGGCCAAGGTGTTAGCTATACATTAAGACAGCCTTTTAAAATACACAATAGAGGTGTGTAATATAAATCATCTGTGATATCGTAATTGTTGTTTTAACTATGGGCAATTTGACATTGAGTATATTGTGAAAAGCAAACAAATCACACCTACAGAGTACACGCATTTATGAACTGTCTGTAGGTTATAGGTTACAACTAGTGTGTTTACCCATTTAGAGTGTTCTTTAACTGCATGATTCAGTCTGTTAAAATGCATTTAGAATGATCACAAAATTCAAGATCAGGGGGCAGAAAATGTATATATTGTGAGCTAATATCACAAAGAGTGCCTTTTCTCTCATAATCAGCATGATTACAAATGTGATAATTTTATACAACAGTTCAATAAACAGGAAGCTAATATTAATAGACTTAAATTTTAGACACCATATTTCCAGTTTCTGCTGTGTTTTGCCACAAAAAATCATTACAAACACAACTGCACTATTTTACGTCTCTGAGCAACATGGTGGTGTTTTGTTTAAATGATTCGGTTCAATCGCAATGACTCACTTAACAATGACTTGCTGCCACCTACTGGCGGTTTTAATTTCACATTTAAAGTATCTTTTCATTTTTAAATGTCAAATTCTATCATTTCTATCACTGCTGTGAACTGATCACACAGAAAATGAAGAATATACACTCACCGGCCACTTTATTAGGTACACCTGTCCAACTGCTCGTTAACGCAAATTTCTAATCAGCCAATCACATGGCAGCAACTCAATGCATTTAGGCATGTAGACATGGTCAAGACGATCTGCTGCAGTTCAAACCGAGCATCAGAATGGGGAAGAAAGGTGATTTAAGTGACTTTGAACGTGGCATGGTTGTTGGTGCCAGACGGGCTGGTCTGAGTATTTCAGAAACTGCTGATCTACTGGGATTTTCACGCACAACCATCTCTAGGGTTTACAAAGGATGGTCCGAAAAAGAGAAAATATCCAGTGAGCGGCAGTTCTGTGGGCACAAATGCCTTGTTGATGCCAGAGGTCAGAGGAGAATGGCCAGACTGGTTCGAGCTGATAGAAAGGCAACAGTAACTCAAATAACCACTCGTTACAACCGAGGTATGCAGAAGAGCATCTCTGAACGCACAACACGTCGAACCCTGAGGCGGATGGGCTGCAGCAGCAGAAGACCACACCGGGTGCCACTCCAGTCAGCTAAGAACAGGAAACTGAGGCTACAATTCGCACAGGCTCACCAAAATTGGACAATAGAAGATTGGAAAAACGTTGCCTGGTCTGATGAGTCTCGATTTCTGCTGCAACATTCGGATGGTAGGGTCAGATTTTGGCGTCAACAACATGAAAGCATGGATCCATCCTGCCTGGTGGTGGTGTAATGGTGTGGGGGATATTTTCTTTGCACACTTTGGGCCCATTAGTACCAATTGAGCATCGTGTCAATGCCACAGCCTACCTGAGTATTGTTGCTGACCATGTCCATCCCTTTATGACCACAGTGTACCCATTTTCTGATGGCTACTTCCAGCAGGATAACGTGCTATGTCATAAAGCGCGAATCATCTCAGACTGGTTTCTTGAACATGACAATTTCACTGTACTCAAATGGCCTCCACAGTCACCAGATCTCAATCCAATAGAGCACCTTTGGGATGTGATGGAACGGGAGATTCGCATCATGGATGTGTAGCCGACAAATCTGCAGCAACTGCGTGATGCTATCATATCAATATGGACCAAAATCTCTGAGGAACGTTTCCAGTACCTTGTTGAATCTATGCCACGACGGATTAAGGCAGTTCTGAAGGCAAAAGGGGGTCCAACACGGTACTAGTAAGGTGTACCTAATAAAGTGGCCGGTGAGTGTACATCCAAGCATGTTAACAAAGTTGAGCTGAAGGAAAAAGTGTATAAGAAAAAGATGTACAACCAACAGAGACAACCGCAGCCTTGAGAGGCTTGTCCAGCAAAATCGATTCAAGTATTTAATCCCCTAATCCTCTTCCCTCTTTTATCACTCTGTATCTGTGTGGTGCAGTGATCATTGGGTTTTTGTCATCCATAGATTACCTTTGCATCTGGAACACACATTTTCAAACTCTTCAGGCTAGTAAAGAAACGGCAGGAAGGATCTATAGTCAGGTGTGATTTTATTATTTTAAATGTGTATTTTTTTTTTTTTTTTTTAAACCTTTCATGAAAATACTACATAAGTTTAATCCTGCAATGAGACAAATTCTCCTGATACAGTTATGGTGTTATTCTGGGAAGCTGTACGTCCCTCATGGCAGCATGCTGTCAGTAATTCCTTTTGAGTGCCAGAAGTCCTCTCTCGCAGCTGCCATGGGAAAACTTAAGGAGACAATTCAGAGTGGTAAAGACTTTTCTGTTGAAATATGGAACAACTGACATTCTACATTTCCATGTATATCTTTTTTAGAGTGACATACAGTATATGAAATGTAAAAAAAAGTCGAATAACTTTTTGCCTCATCTTTTGCAGAATTCAAATCACACAGCTTTGCGTCTTCCTGGTCTGCCCAGTCTTACAGTGATGTCACACAGGCAACAGAAATCAAAAGCAGAATGTCATCCAAAACTGTAAGAGACTCTTTATTTTACAGTGGGGATGTTCATGCAATGCTAAATTGATGGGTTTAATTACAAGGGAAAGCAAGAACTAATGAGAAAAAAGTGCAAAAAAAAAAAGTACAAAATTAATAAATGTAAATTAAACTAAATTTGGAACTTGGGGTCAGCAACTTGGAGTGGGTAATAAGTGAGGTGCATTTATTTTAATTAGATTTTAATTAGTCTCTCTCAGCTGCATTACGATCTATCTTTTGAGAGAATCCTCCTTCCTCCTTTTCTCCCACAATTTTTTTTTATGCAGCTTTTAAAATGAATGAATCGATTATAAAAGAACAACAGGCTTGTTATGCCTGTTTGTAGGGCAACACAATTTGTCCCAGAATTTTGTATGTCTAATAATAGTAATTATTATTTGTATCAAATTACGTTACCAAACACTCTTATATTATTATTATTATTATTATTATTATTATTATTATTATTATTATTATTATTATTATTATTATTATTATGTAAATATTAAATTATTTCTTTAATGAAATTATACTCTAAATATACTAAAACTGCCAGTAGGTGGTGGTAAAAGTCTTAATGATTAAGTCATTGCTGATTCATTCAGGAGTGAAGTAAATGCTTCTCTCTATGAATGGTTCATTGGGCTTGTTCGAATTGAAGCGGATCAGGTTGACCAGTGTGTGACAGAGTACTGCGAGAGCAGCTAGAGGACTCATGCTTTTGAATCGCTCTCACGGGCGTGGTACTTTATCATATACAATCAGTCTGTGCAGCGCTAATCCAACGAGCCTAACAGTTCACCCAATTCGTTCAAAACGTGAATTAAGAAATTAAATGCAGGTGTGTGTTGCTCAGAGACGAACAGTTCTGCTTTGTCTTTATATTTTCATTGGCAAAATTGAGCAAAACAGACAACACTGTCTAAAATAACACACAATTACCTTCTTATGTATTTAACATGTATAAGATCAGTATCACTTGGACTCGTGTGATATTGCACTTCTCATGTGATATTGCTTAACTATATGATGTAAATGTATAGTTATATAGAAATGGGTTTTTTTGCCCCATATCTTGAATTTTAGGGACATTCTAACTATGTTCTCTCGTCTCCGTCACGCAGTGAGTTGTTGCCCTACCTTATATTTGTCATCAATCAACTGTATGTCAGATGATGACCCATGTAGGTCTGGGGCGGGGCAAGTGCGTTAAATGCGTTAATAATTTTAACACGTTATTTTTTTTTCACTGTAATTAATCGAATTAACACGTTAAATTACCAGCCCTAATTTAAATGTATTACAAGGCAGTGCAGTGGTGTTATTCACCCAGGAGTGATCCTCAGTGATGTGCACACCCAGGAACTTGGTGCTTCTTGCTCTCTCCACAGACGCGCTGTTGATGGTCAGAGGAGCATGCTGAGTGTGCGCTCAATCTCCTTTGTCTTCTCCACATTCAGATAAAGATGGTTGTCTCTGCACCACCCGACCAGGTGGCTCACCTCGCTCCTGTAGTTTCTCATCTCTGCTGCTAATGAGACCCACCACAGTCGTGTTGTCCACAGGCTTGATGAAGAGGTTGGAGCTGTGTGATTGTGCACAGTTGTGGGTCAGCAGAGTGAAGAGTAGGGTGCTCAGCACACATCCCTGAGGGGCCCCCTGTGTTTAGAGTGATGGTGCTGGATGTGTTACTGCCGACGTGTATAAACAAGGATTTTAGAGTTGTTGGTTTTGGCTATTAATTGATTTAAAACACTAAAGAGTTGAATGAATCGCAATTTCTATAGTGATTCAGTGTTTTAAAATATATAAATTACTACAAGCACGAATTAATGGAGACCTTGAACAGTGTTGTTTGTTTCCTCAAATCTCTCCTTCACACGTTTCATTCACTGGATGGCGCGCACGCACTCACAACACGTTGTGAGGCTTGAGCAGCCAAAGTGTGATCTTTCCTAGTATTTGTGGCCAGTACTGCTAGAAGTAGTTTTACTTTTCTGTAAAGTAGTTTTACTTCAGATTTTCAGTGGCTCACAATTCTATTGAATGTAGATGACGCTTTAACTTAATGTTGTTAAACCGAAAGTAAAAAAAAATAACCGCAGCATTAACAGCAACCTTAAAATAAGAGCGTGAGGTTTAACGTTATGTCACGTGCATGAAAGGTTGCGTTCGTTACTACATAATTAAAATCATCAGCCGATAGCTGTAGCATTTTATTTTATGAAAATAAGATAAAGAAGCTCACATCATGCAAAGGTGTGACAAAAATGCCTACTTTTAAAGCCTTTTTCAAATCTTGGCTTACATGGGCTAATAAAAAATAAAGAGAAATATACTAAAATGTATTTGAAATATGTTCGTTTCTTAAACGTTACATTTTAAGTATAGATTTATATATTTATGTTCTTAATAAAAAATACCTTGCAATTATTCTTTTTAGTAACCTATACTAAACTGGCATGAAGTGTGCTAAATTGAAAGTATAGTGATGAAGTCCAACTAAACTGATGAACTGAAGTATATTGATTGTGCTAAAGTGGAACTATTGCAAGCATATTTCAGGTACACTTTAAATATCTTGCGTTTAAATACCTTTTTTATTCAAAGATAATACAATCCTCAGCAATAGTGACAATAAAACACATTTTAGACTTAGTATTAAGAAATGTGCATTGTGTACTTCAAATAAAGTTTAATTATAATTTTTATACCAGAGTCTCAAGGG
Source organism: Cirrhinus molitorella (assembly GCA_033026305.1). Lineage (NCBI taxonomy): Eukaryota > Metazoa > Chordata > Actinopteri > Cypriniformes > Cyprinidae > Cirrhinus > Cirrhinus molitorella. Next base: position 14,738,479 of record CM065130.1, on the reverse strand, counting down.
ATATATCAGTAAATATGTTATGAACTATACTTAGTTTGAAGTAAATGTATTTTAAATATATTACTTTTCACTAGGGTAAATTTCTATGTATGCTATATGTCATGCCATATCATCACTAACATCTAACAGTTTTTTTGCCCTAACTCTCTTGACTCCATAAGAGCAGAAGTATAATTTGCCCCCTGATTAAGCATATGAAGAATTTAGGGGAAGCATTTAAATTATCATGTAAATGCGTGCAGAATCAAAGTGTTAATCGGATCACATCGAATTTTATTGTGAATGGTCTCAAATCGAATTGTTCTGAATTTGCAAAAGTTGTTCGTGAATCAAATCGAAACCCTATGAATCGTGAGTCGAATTGATTTGCTGTTTACCCAAAGATTCACAGCATTACTGTCCTCCTGTGCAGTTGCCTGTTTTGTGCCTCAAAGTAAGCAAAGGTGTTCAGCAGGGAGATGGTGCTGTCACAGGTCTGTGGTGGAGGCTTGTAATCTGTGGTGGTCTGTATCACCCGCCACAGGCTCTTTGTGTCTCTGCTGTCATTGAAACAATGAGCTATACTTCTGGAGTACTGTCTCTTAGCCTCTCTGATGCCAGAGGACATGTTGGCCCTAGCTGTCTTCTGACCTCCGCTGTCAGCCAAGGCTTCTGATTGGCCCGGACAGGGATGGTTTTGCTCACTGTTACATCTTCAGTGCATTTGGTGATGTAGGCTGTAACAGTCTCTGCATACTACTGGAGGGCAATGGTATTATATGTGGCAGCCCGCTTAAACACACTCCAGTCTGTGGTTTTGAAGCAGTCCTGTAAAGCCTCTGAAGACCCTTCCGACCACACTTGTATCGGCTTACAAACCGGTTTGGTGACTTTAACGAGCGGTCTGTAAGCAAGCATTAGCATGACGGTAATGTGATCTGACGTAACGAGATGGGGGAGGGGGAAAGCCTTGTAAGCTCCTCTCTGGGTGGTGTGAACAAGGTTCAGTGTGTTATTTCCCCGTGTTGGAATGTCTGTGTGTTGCTGTATTTTGGGAAAAGGCACTCTTTAGGTCTTTAGGTGATGTGCTGGTACAGTTCATTCAGTGCCTCACTCCTGTTGTTGCCGTTGGAGCTGGGAGTGATGTACACAGCGAAAAAACAAAGCAGTATGGCTGTATGTTCTCTCGGTAAATAGAATGACCAGCACTTAAAGGAACACTCCACTTTTTTTGCAAATAGGCTCATTTTCCAACTCCCCCAGAGTTAAACAGATGAGTTTTATCGTTTCCGAATCCATCCAGCCGATCTCCGGTTCTCCCAGTAGCCCTTTTAGCATATCTTAGCATAAATCATTGAATCGGATTAGACCATTAGCATCGCGCTCAAAAATGACCAAAGACTTTCTATATTTTTCCTATTTAAATATTGGCTCTTCTGTAGTTACATAGTGTACTAAGACCGGCAGAAAAATAAAAGTTGCAATTTTGTAGGCTGATATTACTAGGAACTATACTCTCATCCCGGCGTAATAATCAAGGAAATTTGCTGCCGTACTATGGGTGCACAGGCGCAATGACACTGCTCAGCGCCTGAAAATAGGCTAACTTCCGTCAACAAACCAACGTGACCACCAGCTTGCATAGGGAGCGTGCCTCGCAACCATAGAAACATTTGTGAGACGATTCAGAAGATATTTACTTTGGTGCAGATCCTGAACCGTATCTATTTGAACCGGAATACACTGAAAATGAACTTTTGGAACGCGAAAGGCGAGAAAGTGTGTCTGAACAGAGAGGAGGAGGAGAGCCGATTCAAACAGTGATTCAAGTGACCCTCCTCCTTCTAAATCAATGTAGTATTGTATTTTGGACCACAGAAAATGTACATAAACAATACCGACAATTACACAAGTTTCTTTTAATCAACCTACGCAGTACCTAATGGTCAAGCTAATCTGACTGCATTTCACATGTAGCTAACAGCAAAAGCAATGCTTTTTCATTCTGGTCGTTCTAGCGAACTAAAAATAATAATGTTACACTTACAGTCATGGGTGATAATCCACTTGGGTCCTGTCTGTAATCTGAAGATAGTTGGGATGGCCATATCCTTTAGATGCCGTACCGTGGTATGGGTAACTGTCTGTTTTCCAAATAGTCATCTGGTCAAAAATGCTGAGCAAACACGCCATTTCTTGATCGATTCTTACCAGTGTTTTCAAATCTATGTTCAGAGCAGTTAGCCACTGGTTCTTTCGTACCTTGTTTTTCGTTAGAATTCTATAAAAACATGATAGTAGAGTATACCTTCAACTTACTAGCACAGCCCTTGACAACGTACATAGCCATGACTAATCGCACACAGCTATATCAAACCTCTCACCAACTTTCTGACTGAAACTAGTGCCGATCGCGTTGGAAGTTACCTAGCTGGGGACTACATTCAGGCGCTGCGTAGTATCATTGCGCCTGTGCACACATGGTACGGCAGCAAATTTTCTTGATTATTACGCCGGAACGAGAGTGTAGTTCCTAGTCATTTCAGCCTAGAAAAATCGCAACTTTTATTTTTCTGCTGGTCTTAGTACACGATGTAACTACAGAAGAGTCAAGGTTTAAATAGGAAAAATATCGGAAGTCTTTGGTTGTTTTTGAACGCGATGCTAATGGTCTAATCAGATTCAATGATTTATGCTAAGCTATGCTAAAATGGCTACTGGGAGAACCGGAGATCGGCTGGATGGATTCAAAAACGGTAAAACTCATCTGTTTAACTCTGGGGGAGTTGGAAAATGAGCCTATTTGCAAAAAAAGTGGAGTGTTCCTTTAACCATGAACTCCACCAATGGTGAGCAGTATTTGCAGACTGCAATAGCATCGCGGCACCAGGGCCTCCGCGGGTCTTCCTTCCCGCGACAACTCTGTCTGCTCGGTAGCATGTTAGCTGGTTGAGCTGAATAGCATGGTCCGGGACTCTACCGCTGAGCCATGTTTCCATGAACACAAAAACACAACAGTCTCTTGCAGTCTACTGTGAGAGCAATTCAAAAGCATAAGGAGCCGTCTGTTCTCTCACTGTATTTTAGCACACACCGATTGGTCTGTGCAGTCAGTGCTGCTTCAAGTCAAACACACACCTCTTATATAGTGTTAAAGAAGGGGGCCGTGCTCAGATACCCATCGAGTCATGATTTAACCCCGCCCAAAAAAAATTCTGAACATGAAAATGGTGAAAAACTGTTCAGCATTCTAACTTCACAATTAAGTACTACATAGTTCACAGTCTTTGTAGCATGTTTCAGCAATGCATTTCTAACATTTATAAAGTGTTTAGAAACAATTCTCAGAACTGACATTACACGGACTTCAAATACAAAATCTGTGTACTGTAAATGGCATACTGTATTTGGGACTGTGGACCACTTAAAAATAATACACTGAAAGTTGCAAACCCCTGTGCCAAATAAATTGAAATACTTAACCTGTTATTTTCAGTTATGATTTTTTTTCTTTCTTTTTTGCAGAATTCTAATGCGCAGTCTGCACTAACAGTGGAGCAGCTCATAGAACATATTAAGGTATAAGAATTTTTTAGATGACCTTTTTTTGGTATGTAACTATACATTTAAGGGTAAGGGGTTAGAAGCTAGCTATAGCAAGCTAAATTTGACAGCATATAAAAGAAAGTCACGCCCACCCTTCAGAGCTTTCTCCAAAGCCAAGTGATGCTGTCTTAGGTGTTTTACATTATGGACATTGCAGGTTTATGGTTGGTTTAGGCCAATGGCATGCAGGTGAACAGACTCTGGGCATTTTTTTCGTGTTTTTATTTGTAATTCTTTATTTCAGTAAACCCTTTTCAATTTATTTTATTTATTTTTATTTATTTATTTTTTGTGTATTTTACTAAATTATCTTAAATGCAGTATCCTGAAAAAGGAACATTTATGTATTTATTTATTTGCTTGTTGTATAAATGTATATTTAAACTTGCACATTAATTGTTCATTAGTTTGTGATCATGCAGTGTGTGCTTTTTGCTAGACAAGTGCGTTAGAGGATGTACAAGCAGAGGTGGGTGAATTTATTCGTCGGACTCCTCAGGCTGATCTCCAGCTGGCAGCAGGAAGGGTGGCATTAGAGCTTGTGTCAAGATCCCAGACAGATGCCAGCTTCTACCCTCAATGTGCATTTCTACAGCTGCTGGAGACTCGGTACCTCTGCTACAGGTTTGAACTCACCTGCTCAGCCCCAGCCCCTGTCTCCTAATGTTAAGTGTGTAATTATGGTCATTGTCCTGTTTTATTGATTTATTTATTTGTTTTTGGAAATGTAGTGTGTGCCCTGAACTGCTGTCCTTGGCCATGGTAAAGAAAGATTTCCGTCTCTGTCAGATTGCTTTCCAGATATTTTCTGACATTCCTGAAGCTGTTACCTGTGCTTGTCTCAAAGCTATTCTCAGGTAAGTTCTTTGCTCACCTGCTGAAAAACATTAAGACCTTTACACCCTTAATAACTGAGCCAAAATACATGTTTTTGGACGAAGTGCCCTATTGCTTTCCTTAGGATTATTAGGGTACAAGCCCGAAGGGGCGACGTGCCCTATTGTTTTCCGTAGGATTATAGTTTTTAGGGCCCGACCCCAAAGGGGCAAAGGCCCTATTGTTCTAAGGATTTTTTTTTTTCGTCCAACCTTCCGGGGGATTTCGGGGGCCTTAACATGCTCAAAAATTCTTGAAAATTTGCACACATTGGACATCAGGATGCCGCAGAGGCTGGGATCCGGGCATGGCACAGTGGATCTACAGCGCCCCCTGGAACACAGAAAATTTGATGTATAGCGCACACATACTTCCATGTATTCATATGAAACTCGGTACACATAGATCTCACTGAGCCAAACAACTTTCATACAGGAAGTGAGCTATTCAGGGCTGTGTAAAAAAAAAAAAAAAAAAAAAAACATGCTCTGGAATTTGATATACTCGTCTGAGGCCTTTCCACAGATTGCCACCAAACTCTGTCAACATGATCTCAAGACATTGGGGATGCAAAATTGCCAGGGGATTTTTGATATTTCGAACGGTTTGGCCGTGGCGAGGTAACGAAGTTATGGTGAGAAATGAGAAACAGGAAGTGTCTAATAACTTTTGCATACATTGTCTGATTCTGATAAAACTTTCAGTTTGTTCGGTGTATGATGCCGATCGCATAGAAAACATGTGCGATCAGAATCTGTAAACAGGTTGTTGATACATTAAATGCTGTTTCCATGGCAACGTGTCAAAGTTGAACATTTGTTTCCTGTGGTTTTGAGGCAGTTAACATTCTTAGAATTCCGTGAAACGCAACACGCATATCAGCATTAATGATGGTTAAACACTGGCAAAAGCTGATAAATGGGCGTGGAGGAGGCACTCTATAGCGCCTCCTTTTGACAATATTTGGGGGTTGGTTTTTCCTACAGTCACCAAACTCTGTACATATATTGTTCACTTCAATCCGGACAACTTTCTTATTTACTTCCATTAGCTACGACCAACAGGAAGTAGGCTATTTTGGTTTGAATGTGGATTTTTGGAAAAATCAGGCTGTGGAATTTTAAATGCTCCTCTCAGGAAAACCAAGAAATTCACACATCTTTTTCTGCATGATGCCAAGATACTGAAGATGCTAAATTGCGAGCAGATTTGGGATATCTTGAACTGTGTTGATGTGGTGATTTATTAAATTAACAGTAAAAAAGATAACCATAATTTTATTATATTTTTAAAACGCAGGATCCAAACTCATTTAAACTTTTTTTTCATACAGAGAATAAGTCATTCTGAGGAAGTATGCCAAAATTCAACAGGTACAGGTTTTCTGCAAAAACATCAGAAAGTAGTTTAATGAATGTAATTACTGCATTTAAGAACACTGACGCTGATCAAAGATGAATAAAAAGGAATTAAACATCTTATTGAATTGTTTTAAATGCTTTTTATATGGACCTTGTCCTTTTCCTATGGTGTGACAGTACAAGCGTCACACTGGTGAACACACCATAGGATGATTCATCCTTTTGTATCAATTAATGACCATGCTATTCCATGCTAACCTGTCATTAGTAGTTAACAAGACATTTCCATCATTCTTAGAAAATATGAATGGTTTCATCCATTTAATAATGTTCAGAGGCTACCAACAAATTAAAAACATTCAAAAATGACACACAGACTGATATATTTCAAATGATTATTTCTTTTAATTTTGATGATTATAAGTGACAATTAATGAAAACCCCAAATTCAGTATTTCAGAAAATTAGAATATTGTGAAAAAGTTCAATATTGAAGACACCTGGTGCCACACTCTAATCAGCCAATTAATTCAAAACACCTGCAACGGCCTTTAAATGGTCTCTCAGTCTAGTTCTTTAGGCTACACAATCATGGGGAAGACTGCTGACTTGACAGTTGTCCAAAAGACGACCATTGACACCTTGCACAAGGAGGGCAAGACACAAAAGGTCATTGCAAAAGAGGCTGGCTGTTCACAGAGCTCTGTGTCCAAGCACATTAATAGAGAGGCGAAGGGAAGGAAAAGATGTGGTAGAAAAAAGTGTACAAGCAATAGGGATAACCGCACCCTGGAGAAGATTGTGAAACAAAACCCATTCAAAAATGTGGTGGAGATTCACAAAGAGTGGACTGCAGCTGGAGTCAAGAACCACTACGCACAGACGTATGCAAGACATAGGTTTCAGCTGTCGCTTTCCTTGTGTCAAGCCACTCTTGAACAACAGACAGCGTCAGAAGCGTCTCGCCTGGGCTAAAGACAAAAAGGACTGGACTGCTGCTGAGTGGTCCAAAGTTATGTTCTCTGATGAAAGTAAATTTTGCATTTCCTTTGAAAATCAGGGTCCCAGAGTCTGGAGGAAGAGAGGAGAGGCACAGAATCCACGTTGCTTGAGGTCCAGTGTAAAGTTTCCACAGTCAGTGATGGTTTGGGGTGCCATGTCATCTGCTGGTGTTGGTCCACTGTGTTTTCTGAGGTCCAAGGTCAACGCAGCTGTATACCAGGAAGTTTTAGAGCACTTCATGCTTCCTGCTGCTGACCAACTTTATGGAGATGCAGATTTCATTTTCCAACAGGACTTGGCACCTGCACACAGTGCCAAAGCTACCAGTGCCTGGTTTAAGGACCATGGTATCCCTGTTCTTAATTGGCCAGCAAACTCGCCTGACCTTAACCCCACAGAAAATCTATGAGGTATTTTGAAGAGGAAGGTGCGATATGCCAGACCCAACAAAGCAGAAGAGCTGAAGGCCACTATCAGAGCAACCTTGGCTCTCATAACACCTGAGCAGTGCCACAGACTGATCGATTCCATTCCACGCTGCATTGCTGCAGTAATTCAGGCAAAAGGAGCCCCAACTAAGTATTGAGTGCTGTACATGCTCATACTTTTCATGTTCGTACTTTTCAGTTGGCCAAGATTTCTAAAAATCCTTTCTTTGTATTGGTCTTAAGTAAAATTGTTATTTTCTGAGATGCTGAATTTGGGATTTTCATTAGTTGTCAGTTATAATCATCAAAATTAAAAGAAATAAACATTTGAAATATATCAGTATTTTTTATATATAAACTCAGCAAAAAAAGAAACGTCCCTTTTTCAGGACTGTGCATTTCAACAATAATGTTGTAAAAATCCAAATAACTTTACAGATCTTCATTGTAAAGGGTTTAAACAATGTTTTCCATGCATGTTCAATTAACCATAATCAATTAATTAACATGCACCTGTGGAATGGTCGTTAAGACCTTAACAGCTTACAGAAAGTAGGCATTTAAGGTCACAGTTCTAAAAACGCAGGACACTAAAGAGACTTGTCTACCGACTGTGAAAAACACCCAAAGAAAGATGCCCAGGGTCCCTGCTCATCTGCGTGAACGTGCATTAGGCATGCTGCAGGGAGGCATGAGGACTGCTGATGTGGCTAGGGCAATAAATTGCCATGTCCGCACTGTGAGACAGCGCTACAGGGAGACAGGAAGGACAGCTGATCATCCTCGCAGTGGAAGACCACGTGTAACAACACCTGCACAGGATCGGTACATCCGAATATCACACCTGCGTGACAGGTACAGGATGGCCACAACAACTGCCCGAGTCACACCAGGAACACACAATCCCTCCATCAGTACTCAGACTGTCCGCAATAGGCTGAGAGAGGCTGGACTGAGGGCTTGTAGGCCTGTTGTAAGGCAGGTCCTTACCAGACATCACCAGCAACAACGCCGCCCGCCTATGGGCACAAACCCACCTTCGCTGGACCAGACAGGAGTGGCAAAAAGTGCTCTTCACTGATGAGTCACGGTTTTGTCTCACCAGGGGAGATGGACGGATTCGTGTTTATCGTCGAAGGAATGAGCGTTATACCGAGGCCTGTACCCTGGAGCGGGATCGATTTGGAGGTGGGGGGTCCGTCATGGTCTGGGGTGGTATATCACATCACCATCGGACTGAGCTTGTTGTCATTGCAGGCAATCTCAATGCCTTGCGGTACAGGGAAGACATCCTCCTCCCTCATGTGGTACCCTTTATGCATGCTCATCCGGACATGATTCTCCAGCAGGACAATGCCACCAGCCATACTGCTCGTTCTGTGCGTGAGTTTCTGCATGACAGCAATGTCAATGTTCTGCCATGGCCAGCGAAGAGCCCGGATCTCAATCCCATTGAGCACGTCTGGGACCTGTTGGATCGCAGGGTGAGGGCTAGGGCCATTCCCCCCAGAAATGTCCAGGAACTTGCAGGTGCCTTGGTGGAAGAGTGGGGTAACATCTCACAGCAAGAACTGACAAATCTGGTCCAGTCCATGAGGAGGAGATGCACTGCAGTACTTCAGGCAGCTGGTGGCCACACCAGATACTGACTGGTACTTTTGATTTTGAGCCTCCCTTCATTCAGGGACACATTGTGAAACATTTTTAGTTTATGTCTTATGGTGTTGACTCTTTTAGTGTTCATACAAATATTTACACATTAAGTTTACTGAAAGTAAAAACAGTTGAAAGTCAGAGGACGTTTCTTTTTTTGCTGAGTTTATATGTGTTGTTTAGATTAGTTATGTGTTAGTCTGTAGTTAATAAAGTTCTTGTGCACAAATTACATGAGTTTCTGATTCTGCATTGCAAAATGTCACTTTACGATTTCGGATCAAAGCTACATGCTCTAATGCATTAGTATTTAACAAAGTTATTTTCTGCGACCACAGAAAATAGTTTTTCTGTGAATACACGTGAATTTACCCTGAATGTTCGCTGGCCGAACGGGTCAATTGATTGTAATGTGAATTTTGTTTCATCAAGATAATTCTTCTGAATTATCCAAATATTATAATTAATTATAACGAGTTATGATTAATTATTAATATTCCCCTTTGAGCTAATTCACTACAGTGTATATATAAGTATATACACACGTGTGTGTATGTATGTATGTGTGTTTGTTAAAACAAAAAAAAATATGCCTATAATTTCAAAGTGAATGCTTATAATAGACCCTACACCTAAAAGTGCTCTTATTTCCTGCTTGGACAACCAACCAATCACAGTCTTTAAAAGGCTGTGTCATAGCTAGCAGCGTGGCCAGCCCCGCCTCCTCGCTAAAATAAGTTTTTGTCTTCCTCGCTTAGAATTGCTCTTAAATTGGTCCTGAATCACTTTTAAGCTAAGACTGCTATGTAGAATTTAAGCTAAATTAGGAGCTTTCTGAGAGGATTCTTAGAAGCTTTAAGAATACAGACCCAGGATTTGTTTGGGAAAAACATTTTAAAAGCACCTATTACGAAGAAGAGCAACATTTTAAGATGAAAAGGCATGCTTTTATTTTGAAGAGTTTTTAACGTGTCGAAGACGTGCTCATCCACAGACACGGTTTCATTTTAGGAAGTATTAGCAAAACAACAAAGCTACTGCTTTTCACAGAACTGTAATAGCCCATTATACATTGTGATATAGCCTGGTTCGTTAGTCTGTTGGATTGGATCGCATTCTGACCACAAACAAACCTTTTTGTTTGAAAGAGTGAAAGGTGTGCTTATTTGGTCCGCTTTTTTTGCGCACCCAAATGCGATTGCTGCATTCTCACCTGCCTAAACAAACCGCACAAATGAGGACCCTGAACTCTAGTGCGACATTTAGTTCTAGCATTGCTAACTTGAACTCGGTCTATTCATCATTAACTAAAGTGGAATCAATCTAATCTTATATGTTGTATTGTTCTGTACTGAACTGACTATTCAATAAAATAATTGTTCACAAAAAACTAAAACACAGTCAGTTAAAAATAAAACGTTACATGGCTCATTTTAAATTCTGTCATTTGTAGGGATGTCGATTATTGTGAAATTAATACTAAGGTGTAACTTTTATTTTTCTGGAAAATACAGTAACCTTGAAACAATAAGCTTTTGTTGTTGTTAGATTTATTGCCTTATGAAAATAACTGATGTATTTATTTCTTTGTCTGACTGTAGTACTCCAGACTCTGAGATGGCCACTGTGAATCTTGACACAGGCAGTATGATGTTCATGAAAGAGCTGACTCGGGCACAAAGTCAATCAGATGAGGAGGGTGGGCAGTTAAACGGCTTTTGCCCCCCAGCAATAGAAAGTGACATCTCTGATACCCCCAGGAACAAGTTACAAAGAGATCCCTTAGCACTGGATATGAGCTGTCCTGTGGGATTACACAAGGGTGCCCTTCTGTATCCTTCACTCTTACTGGTTTATATATATATATATATATATATATATATATAAAACCTTATGGCTTTTTTGTTATTCTGGTTGCATGTTTTCTTTAACCTGACTGATAGAAATGAGGTTCTGCAGACAGCATACAGTGACAGACCCCTGCTGCCTCATCTAAAAGATCTCACGGTTCCGCAGGTCATGGTGAGTATCTGACAAAATAACACCT